>JMFS01123365.1:0-13151 GCA_000699545.1 Podiceps cristatus
CAACCCAAAGCATTCTGTGATTCTATGATTGGCTTTTAGCAAATAAACTGATGTATGTAAGCATGAATAGCATAAGCACCATGTAATACTAGTTGAGTTCATAAGTATTTGCTGTAGTTTTAGTGTTAAATGTTTGCTCAAATACAACTGTTAAGGGCTAAAACAAATAAAACTAAATAATTTTATATTGTACCTATGGCCCTGAACAACATTGAAATTTAAGAGAGCAATGGATATAACATCTGGCCCTTAAACTGACAGGTAGTTAAGAGAGTGTGTTAACTGCCTGTTCTTTCAAAAAGATTCAACTTAGCCTCAAGCTGACCTTGATATTTAGAAGTGGAAGGAAACAATTTAGTGACTAGGACCAACAAATTACCAAAATCTCATTCAAGAAGAGTGACAAGAGCCATGTTTCCTGTAACAAACTAACCTGTAGATTTTTCACCATAGTGCCTATGCACTAGAGCTCATCATTATTCTAATCACACCTTCTATAGATGCTTTCACTGACTTAGATATAGCCCCAGTTTTGATTTATGGCAAATTAATTCTAAACACATCAACAGTTAGCTGTTGAATTTTCTGGAGAGGTTGAGATTAAAATAATTTTGCCATTCTTTGTTTAGCTGGAAAAAATACAGGAAGTTCTCTCATCGTAGCATTGCACATATTCAAATGTTGGCTGCTAGTGGGGACAAGCACTAAGTAAGTAATAACATTTTTCTGCTTGACTTGGTGCCTGTACAGAGCATATTTCACTGGTCAATAACCTGTTGAACTAGGCAAGAAGGAAAAGGGACAGACTAATTTCCATATTATCTTCACATGCTTGGCACACAGGCTTTTGGGGCAATTGCGTAATTAGAAGATAGGATGATATGAAAGGGATTTTTTTTTTTAATATGCAATCCTCATTCAAATACATTTTGTTCTGAATAGCCATGTGAATATTATTGTAACAACTTCATATTCCTAATAGGTTGCCTGGAATAAATAAATAAATACTCCTTGCAAAATAGGCTAATTTGGGGCTATCATGACAGTTTGTTTATAATGTATTCCCTCTCTCCCCATCAAAGCCCTCTCAGCAATATACACACAATTATACACTGTATTAAAAACATCAAATATGTACCATAACAGACAAAATAATAAAATCAGACGTGAACCACATTGTTAAAAGGGGGTTTGAAAGTGCTACAGGTGGCAGGTAGCACAGAAGCCAGGCCTCTCAAGTAGGTCCAACTGTTATACTTTTTTATTTTTTTTTTCCCAAAATATCCACATTTTTACTTGATGGCCTGAAAAGTTAATTCAATGATCAAAGTGTACATATTGTTTTGCTTCAACTTCTTTTATTGAACTTAAAAGCTCAAATTTAGAGCTGCAGGTGCCATGATACTTCTGAATACTTACCTTTGCAATTTCTTCTCTTTCTTTCTTGGCAGCAATGAGCAGTCATTTCTGCAAATGTGGTAGTCTCCTGTGTCTCACTTCTGACTTATTTTTCTAGTGGGTATATTTTTGACAAAAAGCTGCTGTATGGGAGGGTGGGAAGAGAGTCTGTTTTTGTGTGGAGTTCATAAAGCAGTAATACTGGTAGCCCCGTGACACCTTCTGCCATACATGACGGTTCTGATTTCAAAGGACTTTCTCCTGGGCAAATTGACAGGATAATCTGTATCCTTTACTCATCATTTTTGTGTATGCCTAGACTGCCAAATTAGAGATTTTCAAAAGAGCCTAATAGCCTTATCAGTTCAGAGAGGAGGGATTCACTGCTTTTTGTGGGGCAGATTCTTGCCCTCAGAGAACTGGATCAAAGCCCAGCAGCTCTTTTGAACAATATCTAATTGACTGTGGTGCTGTTGAAAGACATTTTTGCCCCTTTGGCAGAGCTGATTGCTCTGTGGCTCTGGTAACTGAAAGGTCTGTGTGAACATTACCAGTTCGCTTCAGAAGAGAGAAAAGAGTCCTGGGATGGTAACGGACAAGCTTCAAGTACTGACAGTTAAGGGTGACACCACATAGCAGACATGCACAGAAGAGCACGTCTGTTCCTCTTCCTTTCCTTGTGAAAGCGGGACAGTAGCAGAACAGCTGACTGTGCATCAATGTAGGTAACTTCTGTGTACATGAAATTCTCCACGTATCATGATTAATGTCTGTTGTGGTCTAACCCCAGAGGGTAACCGAATATCACACAGCCGGTCGTTCACTCCCCGCCTCCCTGGTGGGGGTGGGGAGAAGAATGGGAGAGACAGGAAAACTCATGGGTTGAGATACAAACACTTCACCAGGACAGGAAAGAAAAAAAAAAATGTATTAATAATGATTAATAATGATGATAATATATATGAGGATAATAAAATATCCAAAACAAACGCATTTCTCACTATGTAATGACTGATACAGCCCGTCCCGAGCAGCAGGCAGGGAGCAGGGATATTCCCCCGCAGCCATCCCAGAACAGCGAGTTCCAGAGAGAGCGTGAGGGAACAGACAGACGAACAAACAGAAAAAGGGAAAATAAGAGAACAAGGGAAACAAGAAGGAAACATGAAGGGGGCCACTGGCCAGCCCTCACTTATACCGGCCATGCCGTCTATGGTACGGAACACTCTCTTTGGCCAGTTTAGACCAACTATTCGGGCTGTGCCCCTCTCCAGTTTTTGCACCTGCACATCAGCAAAACCTGGGAAACTGCAAAATGTCCTTGATCGTTCAGCAGCAACCAACATCATCAGTGAACTATCACCATTCTTCACACACTAAATCCAAAACACAGTAGATGCTTAAGGCAAAACTAGCTCTGTCCCAGGCTAAATCAGGACAATGTCACAAATGCAATACATGAAAATGTGGAAATTATTTCTGTATTTTAGTTTTACAAAATAAGTCCTTAAAAGATTATTTTCATCTTTCAGATATTAAAAGAAAAACTCTATACTTTTTGTCTTTTCTCTGAAAAGAGAGAAAATGTTCTGTTAAGAATCGGTTTTGATCAGTTGGCTTACCTCACAATGTCACTCTCTCAAAAAAAAAAAAAACTTTCTGACCAGCTATATTATTCAGCCTTCTTTCCCTGTTTTATCATTGCTGCTACACCATGTTTTCCTTTTTTATCATTTTTATAGTTAGAGCTCCATGATAAAATCTTATATTAGGCTACAGCCACTCTGGTTTCAACCAGAATTTGTTGAGAATACAGCTTTTGCTGAGTACTCAAACATTTTCCCATCAGAAATGTCTGTTTTACTGACTTGGAACCTTTCTGGGGGAAGGTATTGATTATTTTTTTTACTAAATTTTCCTTTAGAAAAACTAAAAACAAAACATGTTTTTCATTTCAAAACTACTTCTGTTTAAAAAAAATTTTTTTACTGTGTTATGATGCAAACCAGAAAAGCTGACATTGGAATAAATTATCTGAAGTGAATCCTGTAGGTGTGGGAAATTTCAAGCTTTTGTGTTGTTGCTCGGGCAAAAGAAATCTTCAAGTAACTGTTAAAAGTTCCCATGGCACAGAAATTTCCTATTTCACATAAGTAAGAGCAGCAAGAGGAGATCCATCATTTGCTTCATGTTTCAGGAAATTACAGTACATGATAGCTCAAATTAAAAAACTTGTTTGAAGAACAGTTGTGGTTTTTTTTTTTTTTACTCCTGTATGACACTGTAACAGTCAATCCAATTAAGTTACCTGCCATGTTTTTCTTGACTCTTGTTACAGTAAAGCAAATGAATTGATTTTTTTCCACTTCCATTTTGAGAGAAAACCTGTTTTTCTAACATTTTATATCAGCAAGAGCTCAGGAGAGTTGCAGTGGTTCAGTAGCTCTTAATAATATCTATTTGTTTTGCTCTAGTTTTCCAGATCAAGATATTCGCAGAACAGCAGTCCAACAAATAGAAAATCTGTCAAATGATGAATTGTTAGAATACTTCCCACAGCTGGTTCAGGTAAGGAAGAAATTGATAGCCAAGGAAGTCTTCTGTCCAGATCAATAACTTCATTAAATACTTTTGATTCTTTCAGTTTGATTGATACATTGTAAAAGGAATAAATAAGAAAAGCGAGTCAGCTGACGATGATTGAATTAACAACAGGGCTGAGGTATAGGCTGTTTACTACTCAAGAGTATGTAGTTGTTTTGGCATGCTGATTGAACTTTTCTGCATACTACAAAACAGTATTTTCCAGTAACAAAGAAAAATAAAAAAAATGCATCTGAACAAGAGAAATTCTGCTATGACCACCAAACCAGGGGCTGGGGATATCAGTGCTTCACTGCAGTCAAGGAAGAAAATGATGTTGCAACAAATCAGTTTTCTTAATACCACGTGTATGGGGAGAATCATTTTTTGCACTGAGCAACCAGGGCAATTTGTGTGTGGAATTGTTTCTTTATAAATGTACATTGCACTTCAATGGAAATTAATGTTTTGCAAGTTATGGACCCACTGCTTCCAAAGCAATTACTTGGTGGTTGAGTAGGTCCTGTGTGGCAGTTAAAGAGAAACCAGCCACTTTGAAAGCTTTATCCACTTACTTTGTAAGACTGTGAAAATGGCTTGCTTACAAGTCCACATTTCAGAGTTCCTATGGGGGTTTAGTGTGTTTTTAAATATATATTAATATAAATGCATGCAGTTATATACACATATATCTATCGATATATGTATGAAAACATATAGTTACGTAATCCCCTACTGTGAAGCAGTGGAACCTGCGCAGCTTTACAGCATTCACACAGTAGGAGACTCACAAATAAGTTTATTTTGCAAACCAGGTAATCAGATAAAAATTTAAATATACCATTGATAGTTTTAAGCAGGGGGAAGAAAAACTGCATATTTACACCTAAGTTAACACAGCCAGAATCAGGACAATATCTGCCGGTCTTACAGATGGGGGAAAACACTTGTGTCCTGAAGTTCCTTTATTCATTTCATTGTTGGGACTCTTTCTATATGTTGGATTGCTTAGTTCAAACTAAGCACTGCATCCTTTCTGTTTAATTTTATTATAAAGGAAAGACAAGAAAGCCAACATACAAGTGATTCTTAATTTATGTGTTCAGGTGCTCAAGTTTGAGTGGAGTCTTGAAAGTCCTCTAGTGAAACTCAAACTGAATCGTTCTCTTCAGAGCATCCAAGTAGCTCACCAACTTTACTGGTAAGATAATTTGCCATTTCTACCATAGTCATTTTCTGTTACAGTGAATTTTATTCATGATTCTATTAGTGATGAACGCTCTTTTTGTTTGAAATCAACAGAAAACCTAGGTGTTTTGCTCCTTCTTTATTGTCTTTTCAGTGCTGGATATGGGTGAATTGTATGAGACCTACTTATGTCTGTCTTCATCCTGCCCCTGGCAGGAGAGGGGAGAAGTTCTGTTTACTTAAGTAAAATACCTTCTGTATTTTTCTGCATTTTCTGGTTTAGGCCAAAAATAGTCCTCCTCAAAATTTGCAAGCTCTAAGCAGCATTGGCTTACTTATAAAGGATCCTGCTTTCGTGATTTCTCTGACCTCTCCTGAAGTCATCAGACTTCTCATGTGTGTCAAAGTGTATCTCTTACCCATTTTCATATCAGTCTGACTTGTGATGGTAGAGTTTCCCATAGTTCCTTTTTGGGATTATGGAGATGTATTAGTCCTGACAAAAAATGCTATTCACATCTACAATATAAGGACCTCTCTAATTATATTATTGCATGCAATGGTTATTCTGTTTGCCGTGCTGCTACTTCAACACTCTCTGAATAGGAATGTGGCTTTCTGCCATCTGAACAACTGTCTTACGATCTGAAAATCAAACTGTAGTGGTTTGAGTTTTTTTTTTTTTTTTTTCATGTGTAGTAATGATGGATGAACTCAGCTTTTGTTTAAAGTTCAACTGGTTCAGACCCCTTAAAGCAAAATCTTCCTTCCCTGCAAAGGAAAGACAACAACTTGAAATGTAATCATTTGGTTGATGAAGTGTGAAGTTGGAAAGAGCATAAATCATACTTTAATACCTGCATGATCTCTGGAAGTGTTAGTAGGGGTAAAACAGAAATATGGATGTGTTAGTTTCACTGAAATGAGTAGGATAACAATAACATGCCTAATGAGCTATCTCTCAAATAAAGAGGAACCACATTTAGTGAGCCATTTTTCTGGTAGTGCCTGAAATATGCCTGAGATTACTTCCACTGTCTTATATAAAACTTAGTCATACTGGATATAAAATGTCCCATCTAGAGTTCTTAAATGTGCTCAGAGAGTTGGAAGTTTTCCTGTGCAACTAGAAATGATTTCTAGAATTCAGTGGACAGTGGGAACATCATTGGTTTGCCTGTGTTTTCTTTAACTCCTCTCTTCTCAGAATAAAAATGACTTAAGTATCTGCAGTCTTCTTCCTCTTTACTTTGCAGTGTAGACCTGTGTAGATCCCCATTTTTCCCCCAATTTTGCTCAAGCTGTCTAATATTATAATCCTGGGTAATATATAGGAGATATTGCATCATGAATAATATATAACCTTATCTGGCACAGTACAATTTCATGTGGCAAAATATATTTATATATAGCTTAATATATAACATAACTATACATACCACATCAGATAGAGTATTTGTCAACGTTCCCTGTGTTCTCTGCCTTTCAGCTCATAGTAACCCTGTTCATGTCATCCAACCGTGGATTGTTTTTCAAGCACATCTTCTCTCTGTGTGCATTAGCAATTAGAGATCATCATCTACTGAATGTTTGTTAAATATTTTGATTATCATCTTCTGCTTTGGTTGCAGATGGAACAGTTTACTAGCTTACTACACTTCTTTCTAATTACACATATCCTGAAGTTGCATGTGATTGTGGACACTTCCCATAAATAATATTTCTAATTGAATAGATAGTGATTTGCCATATATCCCTAAATAAACAGTATCTGCTACATGAAATGTGAACTTTAGTTTCCTAGAGGGACAGCTTTTGATTAAATCTTAAAATGAATATGTGTTTGTATGTATGCGTAAATACGTGTATGTATACACGCATATGTTTCGAAGAGATTCACCTTTTTATTTTCTTCTTTATAGTACAAAAATATATTTCCTCTAATCATTATTCTTCATTATTGTCTTTCAGTATTGTCTTACTGAGTCACAAGGCAGAAATGGGTGTAATTTTGTCAGCATTAGGATCTTGGTAACGTAACTGAAGAGTACATTGCCAGATAACACTTAGCGTCCACTAACTTTCCTTGTAAACTTGGTAGTCTTAAGAGTTTGCTGCCAGGGCCTCCTTAGCCAAAAGAGCAGATAATATCAGGAGAGGGAACCACTGTGATAGCGGATCAGGTGTGTATATTTGAGTTCATTTTCATGGAATAACTTGTCAATAAACTGCAACAGATGACTTGTTTCTGAGAGTGGATTGACCTAACGGCTGTGTCCTAGAATATGACAAAACCTGGGAGAGTGAGGAAACATGAGCAAATACAGCAGAGAGGAATAAGAGCAGCCACCTCTGTGGTCATCATCCGGGGAAGTATAGTGGTAGAACTTTGTACACCTAATATAAACTGCGTGGTCATTAGTTTCAGGTGGGGAGCTTGTTCTTCATGATAATATTTACTGGCTGGCTTCTCAGTTTCAAAATTAGGTAAATTTTAAACAGTCTGGCTAAATTTGCGTGTATAATATATATGTTTAGCTGCACAAAGTAATTGTGCAAGCATCTAGTAGTCCCATTCAATTTAGTGGAAGGAGTTGGGGTACATCTTTTATTTAGGCTTTTCGTTCAAATGTTTCAATCTAAACTGAGAACTCTAATATGGCACACATCTCTTAAAATTTCACTTCTTATATTCATTACACTATACACTTCTTTTCTTTGATTACTCTGCTTCACATATTCTTCAGTAGTAAACTGTTTTCTACCTAACATTTCAATTTCTACAATTATTCTTATTACTGTTCCAGTATTTTAAAAGGCAGTTTCCTAAATAATAAATTCTATTTACAAAATTTAACATTAATTTCACAGTTTTTATTAATAACACCTTAACTAGTTAATAAAGACTTTTCTTCAGAAGCTGAATTTCAGTCCTTATAAACGTA
Organism: Podiceps cristatus; assembly: GCA_000699545.1. Lineage (NCBI taxonomy): Eukaryota > Metazoa > Chordata > Aves > Podicipediformes > Podicipedidae > Podiceps > Podiceps cristatus. The sequence continues at coordinate 8,115 of JMFS01123365.1, forward strand.
ATGGAAGACAGAGGTTTTCTTCCACTTATCTCTAAAGAGATTTTTAAAAGAAGCTTAATGATTTAATAATGTGGGGAACACATGTGGCATGTACACTCACCTAACTTCTTTTCAGAAATGCAATTAGGTAACATTTTATTCTCAAGTGTTGCATTCTGTTTCATTACCAAATTGTCTATCAAGAAGCAAGGACTGGTGAAAACAAACTTTAGTAACAAGATTATATTGATTTTTAATTGTAATTAATGGCATTACCATTTCACTATTAAATAATACTATATTGTGTACAGTGTACCCGTCCCAAATAAAACTTGAAAAGGATGACTCTAATGTAATTCAGAAAATTGGTGGTGTGATTTCAGAACTGCAGGAGAAAAGTCAGCTGAATTTAACTTCCGTGTTTTACCATGCTATTATAAATCTAGGAACTAGTTACCAGAACTGCTGGTGAGTGTCAACACTTATTCTAATGACAAATATAATTTATAATAATATCTCAGTTATTTAAAATTGACTTAATTTCCCTGCACACCAGAGATAAGCAGCTACGTAACATCATCGTTGGGTAGCTCATCACCTTTTCAATATTAAATTGTTAACACCTTTCCATCCAGCAGTGATAAGTTTGAAGATTTTATTTAAAAATTATGGGACATTAGTTGGCAAAGGTGTACAGAACAGGCAGAATATTTATTCTTGGGACACATCTTTAGCTGTTGTAAATCAGGATAGCTTCAATCTGTTCTTTGCTTAAATCTGCAGCAGGTATGTCCCATCATTTCTGCTATTTAGAATGAAGAGGTAATTGATCTTACACCCTGTATTTGGTTGGTTGTTTTTTTGTTTTGCTTTGTTTTGGTTTGGGTTTTTTTTGTTATCATGGGTGACTTTTCCACTATCCAAATTCTTGAGGAATTTGGGCCTTCTGCACCCATCAGTGCTTCAACTCCTCCTTGGTACTTTTTTGAATGCAGTCCTCTTCTCAAGGAGACTAAACATTACCCATGCATACAGTGCCAGCACAGGACCCGTGTACCACTTGAATCCCATTTTAGTCATATGTCAAGAGTTCCTAATGTATGTGGAGCATGGGGAATATTTACACTGCCTCACTATATTCTAGAAACTCGCTCTGGTTCTAGTCTTTTGCTACCTCAGTTCCTGGGAGAGGAAAGGCTGGAGCAAGCTTTCCCATTCCCTGGAGCTACGGTGAGAAGGTATTGAACTGGTTCTAGCAAAGCAGAAAACTTGCTTGAGAGGAGAGAAACCTGCCGTTGAGCCCCTTTGGGCCCTTCTGCTCATTGAAAGTCTCTGTTTATCTCCTTGCTGCTGTGTTTCACACACAGGAGTGGTTGTTTTTTTTTTTGTCTTCTTTTGTCCTGGAGTTTTAATCCACCCCTCTGACTCTGGCAACCTGCCAATCGGTTTCCCAGCTTGCTTGAGGGTTTTTGGCTTTTAGCTGCTTTTATAGGTTGCAGCTGCCGCACGTACAACTGAAACAGCTGGCTGGGGCCGCAGGTGGCCAGGAGTGTGTCTGACGGTTGGTAGCCTACCACAGGAGGGCTGAATAACGGGGAGAAGTGTAGTGTCCCCTAAGATCTTGGGGCAGCTGCTTGAAGGTGGTGCTATGAAACGGGGTTTGTTGTCGTGGAAGAGCACGAGTGTTTGTAAATTTTGGCGGAGCATGAGAATCTGGTGTGCTTAGCTCAAGAAAAGAAAGTCAGGTGAAATCCTTGCTGAAGGCAAAATGTCTATTTGTAGCTTGTCTTCTAAGTCACTAAAAATTTATAGAACTTTTGTAGTTTACAGCATTTCTCAACTACATTTTGACTGACAACCCAGAGAAAGGGGAATAGCCTTCTATCTTTTCCAGTCCACATCTTATAGATAGTAAGAATGTAAGGCTGAAAAGGAATTCTTCATGAAATCCAGCACACTGAAAACAATGTGAATTAGACTATTGATTTCACGGCTAGAACATAATATTTTATATTTATTTATTTTTCTATTTAAAAAAAAAACCAAAACTGTAAGAAGCAAAAAGAACATAAGCAATGTATACAAGTCTAAAAGAGAACGGCTAAATTCGGTACTATTGAGAGGTTTGTCCCTCAAAACTATGTTTTCCAAAATCGTTACCACTTAGTTTAATTCAGCACACTAGCGTTGGAACAATAGATTATGGCTTCATATTTTGTGAAAGGAAATACATTTTTTGTTGTCAAAACTGATCTACATTAAACATAATTTACTTGAAGACTTCAAAAGAGGGAATAAATCAAGTTTATACTCATCTGTCCAACACTCTTAATTATCTGAACATTACACAGGCGGCCATCCTCTAGCTCTTTCTCTTCCCACGTTATGGTATCTTTCTCCCACAGTTGGAAGTTATCAAGTCTGCTAATTATTAATAAACTTCCTAAATAGGTGTGTAGAGCAGGCTGAAAAGCTCAACCCATTAAAATGTCATTACTGTAAATGCAAGAGATGTCTGTTTTGTTTTGTGTTAATTTGGTTCTTCTCACTGATCAGAATCAAAAGATCACTTAATTGTATTTGTAATTTTAACCCTGTGAATAGCCAGTCCCAATATATGTTTGATCAGTTGTTCTGCTACCCTGCATGAGGATTTGAGTTCAAGTCTGGAGTTGCTCTGTCTTACAACCTTCTGAGGGTAATGTATCATTCGACCAAGTTCTGATAATATGTTTCATCTGAATTTAGAGTATTTGATGTGATCATCCTTATGATTTGAACTGCAGAGAACCGCAGCCATAGAGTGGATTCACATCTAGGGATTTTAGTTTTGAATTCATAATTCTTACTTATGAAATGCCAATAATTTAGAGATCTTTTCTTCTCTAGTTACTTATGTGTATAGTAAATGACACCATTAGAATATTATCTTTGTGAGATAATGATTCAACCATCTACAGTGCTAAGTGCTTCATTATTAGCCATGTGGGGCTTGGATTAATGCCTTCGAAAACAGACAGATAATTATTTTGTTTCCTAATTTACAGACTTCAAATTTTCTCGGATCCAGTTTTAGAAAAAGATGATGTCAAATGAAACAAAGAGCTTTTGTTGTGAATAAGCACAAAGAGGGAATATAACTCTGTTGGTTCTGGCCTTCAGTATTTACAGATTGAGTGGGCAAATGGTACGTTTAAATCAACAAAACCACGTGTTACATTTAATTCAACAAAATTTAGATTTTAAGCAAAACTACTATTTTAGACTCACTTTTTCCTAGCTCTAAAGAAAGATAGGAGTGAACTGGCTGTGACTACAGCTGGAATTCATAAAAGGAGGTGCTGTCAATGTCTAGCTACCCTGGGTCTGTCAATACTGCCCAATAAAAGGGAACCGGGGAACAAGACCCAAGTGCAAGACCTTTGATCTGCCATAATTTGTGACTGGCCCTGTTTTGGACTGCTTTCTCCAAGACAGCACTGGAGCACCGTTTGGGAATCATTCACTCTAGGAACCACCCCTAAAAGACAAGATGGGCAAAGAGTGCCCCAGCTTTGACACACTCTGTCCTACAACACTGCTCTACCTATACTTGCATGCTCGTGTGAACCATGTGAAGCAGATAACACTGACCTTCAGTGCCTTTTAATCTCTCTAACATTTGTGGGATATAACATAACCATTTCTGAAGCTAGGGGCTCAAACACATGCCCACATAGAGAATTGTACCTTATGACCACCGGGTGTAGCACACAGAGCACCAGGGAGTCCCAAAGCCCAGTGGTAGGTAGTGAAAGAAGATGCAGTCTGTGTGCCGCAGAGGGAACTCGCCCTACTACGTCTGTGCCATTTGGCTTCAGGTGCAGGAAGTGCTCCATGTGTCTCTTAATCTTATAAATGTACATTAAAGCGCAGACTGACATTGATTGAGAAAATCCAAAGGCCTAGTTTGTATGCTATAAATGATACTTTCAGGTAAAGCTAAAGGCATATTGGCAGGTGTTCTACCTTTTCATAGCAATATTTGTAAAGTTGCTGTCTATACTGTTCCATGTACAAAGGAGAGAAGTCTGAATCCATACCTCTTTGCACTTTATGAGACTTTTTCCAATGATTTTAGTGACCTTTTAATCAGGCAATTATTCTCTGGGACTAAGAGTGTGACATGTTTTGCTAAAACTAAGTTTACTTATTTAATTTAAACAGCTTTGCACATAACATACATTTGCCAAAGAGTAAAGATGTTGTGGATGCTATGATTTCTCTTTATAAATTGAAATATTCTGTCTGAAATAATAAGCACTTTAAACTTTTAAACTTCTAACTAAAAGGAAAATGAAAATAGATTCCAAAGACTTAAAAATCAATTACTGGGAAAGGTTAATAAAGAACCTAAACGTGGCATTTTAAAATTTTAATTATAAAAATAGAATTAGTTTCCCCATTCAGCTGAAAATTACCACTTTTTAAAAAAATCATTTAAAAATTAATAAAGAAATCAAAGCTATGTCTTTTTTGTAGTTTAGTGAATATGATATAATCTGGTGAATCCTTGACCAGGGACATAAATAGTAGTTGTGTATGTGTCTTTTTAATTATTTTAATGATTCTTAGTAGAACGAATGTGTTCTTGAATGCTTAGAAATCTAGAAACACTATGTTTTTTCCAAATTTTGTGCAAGCATGAAAAAGAAGAGGTAAGGCACTCTTGAGATCATATATCAAGGTGAGAATGGAGTGAAAAGTGATCATTCATGTCATTAATTGTATTTATGCAGGCAGTCATTCATATGCAACTAAATAAGTTACTGAACATAGAGATAACTCTCTGTGTCTCCCCCCTTTGTAAGAGAAGAAATTCCATGCCAAAAATCATATTTGAGGAGGGTTAACATTGTCAAGTGCAACATACAAAAGTCTGCAAATGCCAGTTATCAGTATGTGTTACTGTAATGAAAAAAATACACCACTAAGTATGTGTACAAGTGAACCTGCTTAGACTGAAAAGATAAATTAAAAAAGGCGTGAAAGATTTCTGAAAATTCGGAGCGGGGGGGG
>JMFS01123366.1:0-13060 GCA_000699545.1 Podiceps cristatus
TATTTATTTATTAAAATTTCATAATATTATTTGATTATATTTGGGATGTAAAGCAACTAAGGACAGAGTTTTTGAAGTCTTCACTTTCATTTTCACTTGCACTTTTGATGGTAGTTATGAGCACAGATTAATACTTAGTTCAAAGGTAGGATTTGTTTCCAATGAGAAATGGTAGGGGTCATAAAAAGATACCAGTTTTTGCTTTGCTCCAACTAAACTAGCACTTTAGAAACACTCAGCATGGAATCTATTCTCTTGAATGCTGTGTGTAAGGAAATGTATCAACGTTATGTGTATAACCATTAAACCTTAGCTTTCCCTTAGGGCCTGATTCCAATACTTTATTCATGTAGAGTTTTAAGTAACTTGCTCAACATTCATTTCAGTAATATAAGGAACAGATTATGCTTTAGTTTACTGCTAGGGATTTTTTTTCTTTTTAATAACAAAGCTAGCAGAAATATTTCTTTCATAATGGACACTAGTAACGTATTATTGAACTCAGATCAAACTGGTGTGAAAACACAGAAATACTGAGTCAAGAAATGAGGGAGAATTTGGGGAAAACAGTCTCCAAAATATATATATATATGCGTGTGTGCATGTAAGTAAAAGCATGATGGTTGTTTAATACTCAGCCAATAACAAATATACTGTAGCAGTTCAGCAGTAGTAGAAATAAAATGCAGCCATTTCCATATATTTCCCAAAGCGGTAAAACAGGATGCCAAATGTATAATTCAAGGACCACAAACTAAAATGCAACATTCCGAAATCTAATTTCTGTAAACCCCACCATGATTAGTGCTGTATAGCAGTGACACAACTGCAATATTTTCATTAACCCTTCTTTCTTTACATGACCAGAAACATTTAGAGTTAAAACTCCCATGTATTTACCCAGAAAAATTATTCTGAACTTCCCAACAAACAGTCCCCTTGTTTGCCTGTGCTCATAGCCTTCAGAGATACACCAAGTAGTATCTTTCAGAAAACTACCTAGCACTGGTATTTTCTTCTTGTTACAAGTTGTATCTCAGTATCTCTATCAAACAGACACTTTGGGCTTTTGTACTGGAGTCTTTTATTGTTCTTCCCTGCAAGAAGTCCTCTTGATCCTTTGTGGGACAGAGATTCTTTCTCTCTCCCCAGCTTTCTGTTTGGCCTGTATTTTCCGATCTCCTTCCAGCTTTGGTTGGACGGTAGCACATACCAGTAAAACTTTCATGATGACTCTCAAAGTCCTTTTCTCTAATAGAAGAAGCCAGCAGTCAGTTTCATGATGTTGTTGGCCTTTTCAAAACTTTTCAGTTCCTTTTGGCTAATGTGTTTGATGAGCAATATGTAGTTGACTTTTCTGTCCATCTTTCTCATTTCAGCATCCTCTAAGTAAATATTTCCTATACATAAATGTTCTAAGAAAAATAAAAGTTTGAGCTCCCATTTCAGGGAATTTGTGCAGATACCTCAGTACCTATCTGCTCCCTTTCTTCCTTTACAGGTATCAGATGCTTACCCAGTTCTTCATAGCTTCAGTTAGGGTATACATGGTCTGTTATTGGGTAATTTAACATCAGGTTGGTTAGATTGCTATCATAAAAAAGTAGAAGAAGTTTCCCTGAACTGCCTTTAAACTGGTTATCATGTGCACCAACTGTGTTCACTATTTTACCCTGCCAGGGAGATATAAGGTTAATACTTGAACAGCGAACTTTCCAAAACCAGAGAAGAAAAACTGATTCATTTGCAAAGTGTCCTTAATATTTAAGGAAATACAAGCATAAAATTGTCACTTCAAAAGCTTTAATGCATTGTTTTGTAATAATTTCAAAGATTCTTTGTAATGTCATGGGCATGTTAGAATTGAATTGAACTCTTGGTCTAAGACGACTATGTAGAAAACAGAACTATGAAACAGTAGTAAGAATGAATTTTTTTCTGTTAATAAGAAAAAGTCTTTTTTCTCATATTTCTATATACAAGATTTTCAAGGTCCAATGAAATCAAAAGTGCAGCATGCTAAGGAAATAATTTAACAAAACTGGTAGAAATTGTCCTGTTTTCTAGGAAAGTATTCTAAAGCCAAACTATCAGTTTAATTTCTCTACTTTTTGGTTTTGTGTTTTTTTTTTTTTTTTTAATTATTATTTTCAGACATTGTTTTTATATTTTTGAGAAACATACTTTTAGGCACAGGGTTTTGGCTTTGTACCTTCTGTTTCCTTGATCTAGTCAAATGTACTGTAATGAAGTTAATATTTTTTTTACTTTTTACAAATTCCTGTGAAGGTCATGAAACAGAATTTGGTAGTGTAGGGATACACAAAAAAAAACAAAACAAAACAAAAAAAACCAACCTTATACCACATAATATTAAAACAAAAGTTGTCTAAATATATTGTTTAGAAATTCTTTTAGAAACAGGTAAGGCTTGTCTCAACCAAGTTTAGTAGAGGGGAAAGAAAGCTCAAAGAGATTTTCAGGAACACTAAAAGAAGTTCAGTTTAGGAGATACCATTGGGATTTTGATAGGGAAGATATGTAAGCACTTGTGAGGCTTCCTGAACCTGTAGGTTCTCTCCTTTAGTCTCCATTGTCTCCTCTTTACTTGGATATTCTACCCCTCTGCTGTTGCTCTATGCAACTTCCATGTTAATTCTTACCCCAAAATGATTAGTCTCCTTTAGCAGTGTTTCATATCAACTTCAAACCCCTTCTACAAGAAGTAAGCCTTCTTTCTTCACATGTTAACCCTGTTCAGCATCTTGCATTCCGTGGCTTGCTGAGCAGGGAAAGGGACAACACTCTGAACTGTGACCTCTTTCTGTTTCTGAAGGAGTTGTAGATGGTACGGACTGTCAGCTTTCCCTGGGATGGAAAGAGGAAGAGCAATGGTCACTGTTTTTCAAAGTGACTAGTCAAAACTGTGAGAAAGTACTACTTTTTACACTCTTGGCCTTTTTCTTTTTCTGACACTACTGTTAATTACAGATTTACTGCCTTGTCTCCATAGTATCACTTCCCCTCTAATATATTTTCTAGACATAAAAAGACTCTCAAAATGTTTAACAGACTTAGAGACTTCAGTACTAGAAAAGAGCTTAAAAAAATTGAATCACAACATTTCCATTTCAAAATACTTTCGAAAGAAACACAGTTCAAGGTATTTTCAAAACTATATAAATATTTTATAGCAGTCTTTGAACTCATGAACCGGGAAAACTTGTTTTACTAATGTGGGAGTGGCAGTGGCCCTTTAATAGCACATGTATCTCTTACCGAGGGATAGCTTTGTAGACTGATATGCCCATTGTCAAATTTGCTTAAACAATAGAAGCATTTTTCTAGATTGGAATACTGACTGTCACCCAACAGAAACTCACCGTGGCAGTCTGCCATCTCCTTCTCCCCCCCTCACTGTGGTGACACAGAATTTCTTTGAAGTGAACAGGCCTCATGCAGTTAGGTTTCAATATCACTAGCTGTAATTATTTGAGGTTTTTACATCTATGCCTATGCAAGGCTAAATTGTTGTCCTCATTGCAAGTGGGAATTTGTTAGATGTAACCTTTACATCTTCTTCAGTAAGCAGAAAGAATGATCTAAGAATAATTCAGAGCTATATTGTTAATGAGCTGGAAATGTCTTTCTTAAGAAATAAAAATAAATCATGCCCTTTGATTTTCAACTAAATTATATGATATATAGCTTCAAAGTTCCTTTGTAGGTGTAAAAAAATACTACTCTTCCAGAAAGGAGGTGAAAAATCACCATTCTTCTCTTTATTCTATAACAGCATGCAATAGTGTTAACGATTATTGTGTTAACAGTAACTATTGTTTATTAATGTGTCACCTGTGTATTAGTGTTGTTAGTATCTATGATTCTATGATTCTATTTATCTTGTAGGCACTTCGGATTTGTAAGCAAGAGTTTTTCAAAACAGTCAACTAATGTAAAACAGCAATACTTTGTTTTCTATTTTAAACAATTCCGTTCTTTTCAATAAATAATAGAGAGTTGCATTTACTGAGTATTTCCCCAAGGGAAAAAAATGGGGGTGAAAATAAATCTATAACATGTAACAGTTTAATTTTGATGTCTAAACAGATACACTAAACCATTAGTTAGCATGTACGTGTCAACATAGAACAGATTTTCCCTATCTGTGTATGTTCATAAATTTCATAACATACTTCCTTCTTCCAATCAGGCCAACTGATTCCCGATATGTGATGCTTCTCTTTATCCAGTATTTCCTATCCTATCAATGTATGAGACAAGGAAGCCAAATAAGATTTGTCTTACTCAGTTTGTTTGAAATACATAAAGATTTCAAGTAATAAATGTTCCTAAAATAGTGCTTTTCAGCCTCTCTAGCATCTGCCTCTTCATTCTATAAGACAGCAGCTAAGCTCCTACCATAGCTGGTGATTTTTTCTGCATTCACGTTTCCTAGTGCCATGCTCCAGAGGTGCTTCTCCTAGACAGAGGAGGTCAGTTCAAGAGGTTAATTTCACTTTTTAGTTTACCACTGTTCTCAATAAGGTTAGGCACTGCTGTCTGCTTAGAAGTTCTGCAGTGCTAGTATGGCCTATAACGGTTTGTTCTTATTTATTCATGTTTATTCTTCATAATACAATTATTCTTTTGCTGGAGGCATTACCTAGCAAGGCTTTGATCACTGAATTAAGGTTTTAATCCCTTCACCCCAGAACACCCCAGAACTCTATTTGTGCTTCCACTATGCGCATAAATAATGGACCACTGACTTTCTTTGTCCAACTACTTTGACCAGCTACTACATGATGGTCTAAGCTATCAAGCTGTTCTCAGTGCTGACCATTGCTCCAAAAACCATTCAGGATGACCATGTCAGACTTTGCTGCATTTTATGACTTGATTTCTCTGATAAATCCGAAAAAAAAGAGGGACAGCCACACCAGTCTAGCACTTGTTACCTTGCATGTGAGGCACTAAAACCAGCTTGAAAACCCGTGTTCCACAATGGGTCACAAAAGGAATAATTCACTAAAATGAGTTAGGAAGAGAAAGTTTGACATGAGCTGATCTTACTTTATTTTATTTATTTTTTTTTCTTAAGAAAGCAGAAGCAGGATAAAGCTGGTAGTATCTTTTTATTTTCCCAATTATAGAAAAACTTTTCTTAAAGATTTAGTCTTTGGACTACTCAGCTGTATTTTTGATTTAAAAGCACCTGTTCCAGGTATCAGTTGAAAGTCTATTAAAATACTTGCCTTAAAGTGAACAAAATATCAGTTTTAGACCTTTTATTTTTTTTTTTTTTCTTGAGATGGGGAGGAAAAGAGAATTCAACTTTCATTATTTCTGATTTCTCTGTGACAGAGCATAAACCCTGTTCAGTTGACCTTGAAGAAAAGGGTTAACATATTAGGCATTTATTTTTGCCTTCTGGGTATCACTTACTGTGCTTTCTAAATGCTACTAAGTACTTTATTATCAACCTTTTACTTAACAGGGATATCTATGCATATTCAATTCATATATTTTCAAAAATATGATTTAATATCTACTTTTTTTTGCTGCTACTTGCTGCATGTTTTCCTAACAGGCTAAATGTTTTTCTTTCCTTACAGAGAGAGCAATGATGCTAGATGCAATGAAATGTATTTGCTATCCTCTGCTCTTGTTCATCCAAGCATCGAAGTGCACTATGGTATAAAATCAATGTGAATAATTTGATATATGTTTCAGTTCCTTTCCTCCCTTCCCACTTCCCTCCCCCCCCCCCCCCCCCCCCCCCCAAGAGCAGTAGCTATAAATCCTCCCCCCCTCGAATTCTATCGTATTTCTCATGCTGGCAAGGTGTTACTGGTTCCTCAAATAAATTTAGACAACAACATTATATTCAGCAACGTTTGTCTTTGTTCCAGAAAGAATCTTATATTTCATGTACTATCAATAATTTACAATGATGTAAGCCTCTTCTACTATCTCAACATAGTTTACAGATATTAATTTCCCAATAAATTGGCAAGGTGCTCTACATCAATATTTGAATGACTTATTAAGCTAATTCAGGAAACATCGTTGTAGCTTCTGACTTTCTTATTTCAATTCCAGCTATATGTGTTTTGCTTTAGCAGGTAGTTTGCTGTCCGATTTCATCAAGGTTACTTAGGAAATCAGTGGTGGAATTACACCTGGATAATTGAGTTATTATTTTTAATTGTTTTAAATATAAGTTTACATTTAAATTTAACATTGTGTTCATACTTTCTCTTGGAATCAAGATTTTCTTTTTTAATAGAATAATTTGTTTGATTTTATTTTAGTGGCAAAATTAACTCTAGTTAGATAACTTGTCAAATTCCTTCAGAAGAATGGAGAAAAAATATTGAAATAGTCTCTGTCTGACTTTGGAAAGTATATTTACCATCTTGATTAAAGCAAATTTAATTACTTGAGAGTATAATGAATGAAATTATTGAGAATTGGGAGTTTTCACAAACTATTACTGAAGTGACATTTTACAGAGGTTGATAAGGGGTGAAGATGAAGAATATCACACAGTGTTCTTAGTTCTCACAATTACTACAAGCCTCTGAATTTTAGAAAAAATGTTCCAGAAGATACAAATATGGTTAGGAGTTAGGTTTACTAAATTAAGAATGGCTATTATGCAGATAGACATTATTGTCACTTACTCTTACTCTACTGTCTGCAATTTTTAGGTATAAATGTATGTGTGTGATTTTTACAAGAAAAATTAAAATAATTAGTTTAAAATTGTCAATGTATAGAAGAACTTTCAATTTTGTGTGTTCAGAGGCTTTCCTGAAACTTGTGGACTTACTAATGGAGAGAAAAGAATCCTGTCAGTTTATATGTACTGGGACTTTGGAAAATAAGTTTTCTTTTAAATGGAGACATTTCTTATTACTTGTTTGAACACATCTATTCCTTCTGGAATTTCATGATTCCTATTTCATATTCCGCTTTATCCACTTTCTTTTTTTTTTTTTCCGTGGCTATAAAATCTCTTTTATGATAATTACTTTTACCCTTAGAAATTGGTAGGTATGTTATTGTCATATTAGCTCTCTGTGAGGTAGGCAAGTATTTTATGGCTTCTTTTACATCTTTGGCTTTCTTTTCTCTCTTATCCTGAATGTGAACCATTTTTCTATGAAGGAAACAGTTTCAAAAACTTTAATATCCTTCTTTTGTTTGATATTAAAGTATCTCTAAGCTGTGTAGTGTCCAACATGCTTGTTTATATTTTAAGACATATATTTATGAATTAATATATATTATAAACTTTCACTTGTCTAAAAGATTAGTTACTAGATTTGTTAAGAAAGTGGAAACTATGAAAACTTTCATTGAGTCAGGGAAATGAAATAAAGTTAGCAGATGACATGCAAAATAATATCTGTTATAAAGGAAAATATAAACTATCTCTGCCATTTGCATGGGTTTACAGTAGCTGTACTAATACAACTTAGTCACCTAGATGCCACTGGGGAGAGCTCAGATATTGTCTATTCTGCTGCTGAAAAGAAAACAGACTATTAGTCTGCATAAAAACAAGGAGGAGAACAATGTGGACAATATAAAAAGACTAGTAAATCAACAGTTTCATATGAAATAATATATGCTGTAGCAATTTACACTATAAATTTACATTTACAATACTTTATCATTACATAGAATTCAGGAAATTGTAACAGAAGTGCCCAGTGGTATTGCAAAACTCTCACAGGAATAAGACAAGGAATTTAACCTAGAAAATTGAAGAATGAAAACAGAATGTTAACTACATAAAATAATGAACCGCAGAAAAGATGAGCTTAGATAGTATGTTTTTCTTAGAATATGAACACAAAAGAGTGTTCAATTAAAATAGAGGGTGATAAATTCAAGTGATGGAAATAAATACAATGTCAGGCAGTTAATGATTGCAGTATTCAAGCTGCTGGCATAAGAATGTGAAAATTTTAAACTACTGTATTTCAAATTTTAAACTAAACTTGACTTACTGGAGATTAGCAGGGAATATTTTTTTTCCCACATTTTCCTCTATGGTCTGCGTCCTCCACCTCAATTTGTTATACTTTGAATACTTGTCATGGTTTAACTCCAGTTGGCAACTAAGCACCGCACAGCTGCTTGTTCACTGCCCACCAGTGAGATGGGGGAGAGAATCAGAAGAGTAACAGTGAGAAAACTCACAGGTTGAGATAAAGACAGTTTAATAGGTAAAGCAAAAGCCGTGCACACAACCAAAGCAAAACATGGAATTTGTTCTCTGCTTCCCATGGGCAGGCAGGTGTTCAGCCACCTCCAATAAAGCAGGGCTGCATAATGCCTAACGGTTACTCGGGAAGACAAACACCATCACTCCAAATGCCCCACCTTTTCTTCTTCTTCCCCGAGCTTTATATGTTCAGCATGACATTATATTAGATGGACTATCCCTTTGGTCAGTCACGGTCAGCTGTCCCAGCTGTGTCCCCTCCCAGCTTCTTGTGCACCCCCAGCCTCCTTGCTGGTGGGGTGGGCTGAGAAGCAGAAAAGGCCTTGACTCTCTGTAAGCTCTGCTCAGCAACATCCCTGTAACATCAACACAATTTCCAGCACAAATCCAAAATATAGCCTCATACCAGGTACTGTGAAGAAAACGAACTTTATCCAGATAAAACTGGAGGAACCTCCTGCCTGATTTAGTGTCGCTGTATTTGTTTTCCTATTATCACTAATTTTTGTTCATAATATACAATTCTTCTTCTGGAGATATCTAGTGAGGTTTTTATCAGTGATTTCTGAGCCAGGTATTTTGATTGTGTTTGAAACTTTCTGCATAACAGTTCAGTGGTACTTTATGTTATTAGTGCAGTACAGTAAAATATTTGTGTGAGAATTTTTAGTAATGTTCATCAATGTAAAATGCATCCTATCTTTCTTGGCTGATGTTCCTTACGAGATTCCCCCCTCTTCACCCATTGCAATGCAAATCATATAGAATGAGGTCTGACAACATAAAATTGTTCAGAACCCTTAACTAGTATTAGCATCGACTATTTTATGGAGCTGATATCTAGGGTTTAGTAATTTAAGTGTTTTCATGTAAGTATTTCTATGTGTTGTCTCAACATCAGCTGTAATTAATGAAAGTCTAATCATTCCAACTGGGGAGACAGTGATTCAGCTCACCTTGAAGTACATGCACAAAGTGCTATTCAGATGCCGGAGATGTCCCAGGGGATATTGCCTTGCCAAAAAGAAAAGGAACAGATATTTCGTAAGTCTTGTACCATATCTATCAATCCCATGTTGATGCATCAGATACTGCAGGGCCTTAAAGGCACGGTAAAACAAGAGAACAGCTTTCCAAGGTTCACTGATGACACTGATGGGTCTCCACAGAAGAGAGATCTAGCACACATGTAGCCACCTACATGTAGGAATGCAAAGCTGAATCTGAATCCCATCCTAACCTTTTTTTCTTGGGGTGCTATACCCTGTGGACATGATACTACACCTAGCAGGAGAAGAGGGCTGAAGGGTGAGAAAGTGGGTTGGGACAAACTTTTACAGCCACTGGAAACATGGAGGTGCTACTTCTACTGTTGTGGGTACTGCTTTTACTTGTACAGGACAGTAAAGAATGGAAACAACAGAGTTGTGCTTAATTGATAATTTATTTCTTTTAAGGAAACAAAATAAAAATAAAAGCTCCAAAACACCTTTTTTTTTTTTTTTTTTTTTCCCTTGGGCAATGTAAATGTAGGACAAACAAATGCTACAGACACAGGGTAGATTCTACTCCCGTATTGCAGTTTAAGTAAGCATTCTGATACAGAAATCTTTTGTGAACCATGCTGATTTTTTTCTTTTGTTCAGCATAAATTAACTGCCATTGTTTTGTGTATTTCTCAAAAGGCTTGTGCTATGAAGGGAAGAATCTACCTGGACTGTCCCAGGAATAGGGCCTGAGGGCACGGACATACCAAAGAATTTAGTAATATTCAAGAAATGCAAACTGCTTTCTATAAACTTTCATAATTATGAAATCAGAAAGATATATTGCATTAAAGGTTGCCCTGAAGTACCATTATGAGTTTATTGATTCACTTCTCAGAAATCTAATAGACTTAATTTTCTACTTTATGGCATGTGCATATCTATGTGAAATGTTGAAAACAGTACAGCCACTTGTCCAAAATAGTCAGATATAATTGTCAATGACTTCATAACTGATAGTAATAATTGCTGGTAGTCAGATTTATCAAGTGTTTCATAAAACAGAAATTGAAATTTGTAAATGTTACACTTCAATATCTCAATTTTCTCTAACTGAAAAACAGTATAGGTACAGATGAAATCTAAGTTATTTAATTTATATGATGAAATAGTTCATTTAGAACAAACTGAATTTCAAGTGTCCCTTAGCAGAAAGTAATCTTTTTCTGTGAACAATTTGAATAAGATATAAAACAATTGTTAACACTTGAACTAGCTTCACACAACAAAAATGTAGCTGTCTCAGTCAAAGACTCCTGGAGCAAGTGGAATTCAGTGCTGTGTGGTTGCTGCTAGTCAAACAACTGGAGGTGTCTAAGGAACATGTGGATGAGGCATTGTGGGACATGGTTTAATGGGCATGGTGGTGTTGGTTGATGGTTGGACTTGAAGATCTTACAGGTCTTTTCCAACCTTAGTGGTTCTGTGATTCTGTGAAACAACAACACATGCCGATTTCTACCATGACAGTGCATCAGCATCACTACCGCACTGAGACTTCCTGGTTCCCTTCCATCAACTGATTCATCAATTGAAGAGCCAAGGAGTGATCAGAATGACGCTCTCACCCTTTAATAGCTCTATATGGCCAGTGCAAAAGCCTGATGGAGGGTGGAGGTTAACAGTGGAGTTGGGGTCTGAACGAACTCATTATACCACTGACAGATGCTGTAATCGGACATGCCAGAACTCCAATATGAACTGGAGTCCAAGGCAGTCAATTTGTTTTCCACAATTGATATTGCTAATGCATTTTTCTCAATTACTTTGGCAACAAAGTGCAGGCCACAGTTTGCTTCCATGTGGAAGTGTATCCAATACTCTTGGAATATGTATCTTGGGGGTGGAAGCACAGTCCTAAAATTTGTCATGGACTGATCCAGACTGCACTGTAACAGGGTGATGCCCCTGAACATCTGCAATACATTAATGACAATTGTGTGGAATGATAAAGCAGAATAAATGTTTGAGAAGAGAAAAAACACAGATTATTCTAAAAGCAAGATCAAAGGAACTACCTAAAAGATCCAGTTCCTTGGAGTCAAATGGCAGATTGTGAGCCCTCTCTATCAACTGACCAGAGAGAAAAACTTCTCTGAGTGTGTTCATGAGCAACAGCAAGCCTTTGAGCCTATCAAACAGAAGATAGCTTGAGTAGTAACCCTTGGATCCATCTGTACAGCACCAGTTGTGCAAAATACCCTCTACGCTGACCTGGAGCCCCTGGCACCAGATATTTTGTCTTCCAAAGTAACAACTATGCATACTGAGGTCCTAAATATTTTCCTCTCCTGTCCTGCTGAGGAGGCATCTGAGAGCAGCTTGTTGGGCACCTGGCAGCCAGCCAAGGTTAGTCCACCACAGTAACTTTTGAATAAAATAAAGGACAAATGGCAGTCCTTGTCTAGGGACTTGTAGCCTCTGGTAGACTGCTCAAACAAATCTTGGAGAGGTCTCAGTCCTTCATAGCTCTGCAGTAAAAGAAATCTTTTCTAAAAAGAAAGCTGCCTTGCAAAGACCACCTTAGTTTGCTGCAAATCCTTTTACTATTTACCACAAATAAAATATTTACCAAAAAGAATTATTTCCATTTTCTTCTTTCTACACCAGATACTCACACAATGCTATGAATCTTTTATCAAATCTCATATCAGAGTTTCTAAACTATCATACTAGTGACAGTGCTGAAATGTAAACCATTTTAGTATGGCAGCACCTTCCCTTTCCCTGTATTCAAGCTATCACCTGAATGAAAGGTTGTCTGTCTTCATGTGATCAGTTGCCTTTAGTGTGTGAATAATAATACTGCAATCATTGTCCTAAATTTGTCAGCTAAACACAGCCAGTTACTAATTATGTGTTTGGTAGGAACTATCCACTGTACGCAAAAGTAACTTCAGATTAATTAGCTTGCAAATAGGGCTGAGGAACCTCAGCTATCATTGAGACACTCTTTTCCTGTCCTAAAGACATGGCCAAAGCCAAGACATGGGTGTAATGGATTCTGTGGCGGGTCAAGATGGCTGGGATGTAAGATTGGATCCTAATTTGTGATCCTGATGTGGTGAGGAAGGCAAGTTGCACAATGGCAGAAGAGCAAGGGAGTAGCGAAACTGAAAATGCACCTTTTTTGGGGATGGGAGGCTGAGGCAAGAAAGAGAGGAAGGGAGGAGCAAATACCACCTCCAGTGTACACGTGGTTAACTGGGTGCAAAGCTGGAAATGGCCCAACTGTCTTTACCATTCTTGATGACACATTTGTAAACCAATACTTAAAACTCCTACTGGCACACCTGGAACTTCAGCACTACAAAAGCCAACAAACTTTGAAACCTTGTTCTATCTTTCTGCTTTTCATTGAAAAATATGAGCTACTTTGTTCTGAAGTTATTTTTGAATGTGAGGTGGTGATGATTTAGTCTGGTTAGTAACTCCAAATGAGGGTATAGGAAGAAACTTTATAACTTTTCTTAACCTCAATCTGCCATATCTGTTTGGAAACTCCTCAACCATTGTAAATCCTTTGGTTGACTTACTATATGTTTTATTCAGAAAGAGGCAAAAAAAAAAAAAAAAGCAGGTATTAATTTGTGGTGAGTGTAAATTTTCTTTGTTGACTACATTATAATGTAACATTACTACATTAACATTACTAAATTAACTACATTAATTAACTACATTAATAATACTACATTTTAACTACATTAACTACATTACAATGTAACTACATTACAATGTAACATTGCGGATGATACCAAGCTGAGTGGTGCGG
>KL285922.1:4125-52269 GCA_000699545.1 Podiceps cristatus
GCACTTCCTCTGGCAGATTTCTCATTCAAAATTCCCTGGATTTGCTCCCCAGCTTTTGGTTTTATTCTAGCAGTCGTATCTGCATTGAATGGAAAAATGTTTTTTGATAGCGCTAGTACAGATCTGCTTTGGGCCGCTGTGTAGGCAGGGTAACAGTACTGGATTTGGCGGTGAGCTTAGTACACTCCCTAAAATAGCACGTGCCTAGGCATTGGCAGCAGGCTTGTTTAAAATAGCACAACACAGTGTTTCATGCTGATGTTCTCAACAGTTGGCTCAAGTGGGTTCCAGCATCTGGAAATGCGCTTCCCGAGCACTTCCCTGTAGTAGCTGTACAGCCACGTGCAGCACATTTTACTACTACAAAGTCAACAGGTGAAACCATGACCCTAATGAATCAGCAGCAAATGTCCATTTGCTTTAGTGCTTTCCCCAGTCTCTTCCTTTCTTCCTTTTTTTTTTTTTTTGGTCAACTGGTATCATTTATCAGGCTTTTCTCCCTCCCCAGTCCAACATGGGAGAAGCATTTCTTCCCAGACACCTCCTGCAGTGAAGTTTATGTGGGAAATTTCACACGGGTTATTTTCATTCCCTTTGCTTGCAGAAACGTTGGCTTTGTGTGCCTATCCTGGTTTCAGCTGGGATGGAGCTAATTTTCTTCCCAGTAGCTACCGTGTTTTGGATTTAGTAGGGGATTTGGAATGTGGGAATGTTGATAATACACTGATGTTATTAGTTGTTGCCAAGAGATCAAGGACCTCTTCCATCTTCCCAGGTTTTGCTGATATGCAGGTGCAAAAACCTAGGAGGGATGTAGCCAGTATAGTTGACCAAAACTGGCCAAAGAAAGTATTGCTCTTCATAGATGTCATGCCCAGTATGTAAGTGGGGGTTGGCTGGTGGGCTCTCTTCCACTTTCTTTGCCTCTGTCCCTCTCGCTCTCGGGAACTTGGGGTTCCGAGATCAGTCTCAGTTTTGCTCTGCGATGCTGCTCAGGGTGGGTTGCATCGTAGTGAGAAATTGTGCATCATTCATTTTGTATATTCCATTGTCATTATATTTTATGATTATTATCATTATTGATATATAATGTTGTTAGTATCATTTGCTTTGCTGTTCTAGTAAACTTTTTATCTCAACCCATAAGTTTCCCTTTCCTACCGATTCTCTTCCCCATCTGACTGGGGGCAGAGGGCAGTGAGCAAGCAGTTGTGTGCTATTTAATTGCTGGCTGGGGTTAAACGATGACACTGACACAAACTCCAGTAGTAGCCCTGACTTCCCAGAATAAACTTCCCATGGTAAAGGAGTCATGGGCTGCTGGATGTCTGAGGGACAGGAAAATGAGTCCCAGTTTCACGCTGCTTCTTGGGTAGGTTAAACGTGAGGCGAGGAAAGCCAACAGCATTTTGGGCTGCGCCAACAGAAGCACAGCTGGAGGGAACCGGTTACTGCCCTTTCCTCAGCTGTAGGGATAACCTCAGGAAGACAGAGCCAGCAGAGCCAGGCTCTTCACGATGCTGCATGGCAGGAGGATGAGAGACAGTAAACCAGGGATGGTTCCATCTAGATACAAGGAAAACATTTTTCACTCAGAGGATAAAAAAAACAACAGGGACCTAGAGACATGGTGGATCCTCTGTCCTTGGAGATTCAAGACCCAATTGCACAAGGCCTGAACAGCCTGGTCTGACACCAGGGTTGATTCTGCTTTAAGAATCAGGGAGTTGCCCTGGATGATATCCAAAGTTCCTTCAAACCTGACCGAAGCATCTATGATTTGTACCAATTTCACAACAGAAGTCATGTCAGATCTAAGGTTAAGCATGCAATCATTATTTGGTCAACAGACAAACTCATGCCAACAGTTTTATATGGATAGCATCTATCTTGGTTTTAATTATTCTGTATTCTAAAATTTCAGGCTGTATTACTCTGGAGAAAACAGTAGCTTAGAAATACAGATTGTTTTATTGGAAGACCAAGATCACTGAAGACTGCTCCTCAACTGCTTCTGGCCAACTTCAAGGAACTTTATTCTCTAAATATATTCCTGGGTAGAATCAATGCAGGAGTCCATTTGCCTGGCCCCAGATCCATTAGAGAGAGACTATAGAGCCAAATGAAAATCAGTACAATGTAACTTCTGCCTGGCTGTTTCACAAGACTCTGCTAATAAGTTAGCCTACTACAAAAACAAAAGCAACTGTTGCTGTAATTATTTCTCTGATATCTCATTGTATTATCGGTAAAGTCTCCGAGTAAACAAAAAAATACAGCATATACAAAGCAGCAAGTAAGTCAGTAAGAGGGTTAGGGAGGAACGCTGGCATACAACATTTATTTTAGCTGCCAAATAATGAATTCATGTTGAAATTAGCAAGAGCACTGAACTTAATTTGTCCTAGTCTTTGAATGGGAAGTTGGTATGTTGGCAGGAAAAACAGTAAGAAGTCTCCCCACTAACCGTGGGAGTAGATCACCGCTGGCACTGCAAAATAGCCTGCCAGCATTTGGTGTGTTGATGATGAACGGAGTGCTGCCAAATGCCTTGTTCTTAACCAAGAAAGAATTAAAAATACAAATTTTTCTATTTTACCGGTTGATTAGGAGAAAACTGCTATAAAATTGTTTTCAATATTTACAGGTGTTTCCTATAAGAATCCTAAGAGAAATAGAAACAATCTTTACTTTTGATAGCTTTCTTTTAGCTACATCCAAAACACACTGCATTTTTCTAGACTGTCCCTTTAGGTGAAAATAAAACGTCAAGGTACCCTGACTTCATCACACTCAACTTTATTCTTATCTCTTGTTATATACCACCGGCTGTGTTTTCTTCAGGAGGATCTATTTTGATTTTTAATGCTATTTATCCTGATGAGGGAATGTGTAATTATCTTCCCACATCTTTCATTTGGAAGAAAATAAATAAGGCAAGACAGTTCTCCATCAGCTGAAACTTCTGGGATATCTGAGATTTGTAGCTCTCACTGGGAGCAGCGTTTGCTAATGAAGCTTTTGAAGCCACAGTGGCAGTGTCTGATTGTAATTGCTGAAAGGTGACTCTTGAAGAGGTTTATTTGCACTAATCAACACCATGTTGTGCCTCAAAGCTAGGGTTCCCTTAGATGCACTGTCCCTACTGAGTTATTCTGCAATAACTAAACAGGCTTTTCTGTTTACTTCTGTTCTGGCACCGTATCTGTGTTTTAATGGGATCCTTTGAAGCGGCTCTCCAAACCTGTTATACAGTTAAAACTTCATAATTTCTTTCTAACACTTTCCTCTTGCAGCCCCCACCCCTTCTCCTGTGGTGCTGGAGCCAAAGGGACCTTCAGCAAAAGTGTTAATGTAAAATACCCAAGGGCTCAGGGGCGAGCTGTAAATACTGAATCTATTACATGCAGAGTAACAATCATTTCTTATTTTCCTGATGGTGGCCATTTAGAAACATTACATTCACAGTGCTGGACGCGGCTGGACAATATTAGTGACTCTTGTTCACAGCTGAAACAGTTCTATGCTTCCCTTAATTTTTGTTGCCTATATTTTACTGTAACAATTGTTCTCCAGTAAAGTAGAAAATAGTCTGAGCGACTCAGTTACCAAGGTGAGCTTACTGTTCATGCTTCACACGGACTGTCGATCCATTAGCAGCCACCATATCACTGAACGGATTTTCAGAAAAATAACGATGTTATAAGAAAAACGCAACAGCTCACCCTAAACTTAACCCCAGCATATTGTTTTGTGTTTCTTTTATCAGTTCAGAATAAATTGTTTTAACTTTGCTCTAAATTCCTTTCAGGCTAGATTGCTGTGCAGTTCAGGCTGCCACATGACACAGATCCCCCTATTGTACAAAGTCTTCATCTTCTGAGCTCATTGAATTGTATTCATGCGATCAACACAAGGCAGTTGTGGTGCTCTGGAGAGAACACCGTAACAGCGTCCAGCTCTGTAGCCTTCTCTGCAGGCCACTTACCAATGGATGCCTGGATGGTGCTTCTTTCACTAATGTATTGCTATAGCTCCATTTTAAGGCATTTTGAGCTGCAGGAAATCCTGGTCTGATTAATCATAACATCACCTTCAACTCACAGTACACTACATGAAGAACATCATTATCTGAAAGGCAGAACCCACAGCGAGATGAGTTTTGGATTGTAATGTTGCTAGGGTTGGATTTTTAGCGCTATTGCTGTGGCAGCCTAAGGCAGTTATAGGCGTTGCCTTAACGAACAGACCTTTCCCGCATAGACCGGTTCCTCTGGATGTGCACAGACGCCTGTGGAAGGCTGTCACTGAAGCCAATTAAAGAAAAAAATTGAAAACTCCATAAAGATATTTGGAAAGTGAGAAATAAATCCTACCTGTCATTTCTTACTCAATCCAGCTAGCAAATTATGATCCTTCCTCATTACCACCCTTGTATGCTGTAGCATGGGAAGGATCTGACTCTGAAGAGCAGGGATTGCATGTCACTTTGGGGACTGTCATTAGCCCAAGTCTTAAGTAAATGAGTTTGAAGCTGACAGTTCACTCAATACTCTAAAGCCACTAAGCATAGCTGGCACACACTGTCACCACGGGCGCTCCGCGTGCGAGAGGGGCTTAGCGGGAGCGAGCTAGGAGCCTGAATTATGATTCCTCTTGCAGACAGGGTGAACCTTTCGGCCGAGGCTGAGATCATCGGCTAGACGCTGCTGAGGGGCTGAGCGCAGCGAGGCCATCAGACCAGAACAGGGATATAAAGCAAGAGCTTCAGTAAACAAAGAGGCTTTTACCAGGAATTAACACCTTCTCAAGTGTGGGACAAAACACACAGGGGTTTCACCGGCCAGATCTGGGTTTGTGGCACTCGGTGTTTTAACTCTGTAAGAAAAAGGCACTGCCTGCATCTGCTGGGCACTGACTGGACAGGGGACCTGCATGAGTTCCTCACCTCCTCCTGGCTCATTCTCTCCCTCAGTCCACATGAGAGAATTTCCCTCACCTGGGGGTATTCCAAATACTAATTTTTGGAAATGCTTAAAGATACAAACAACTAAATACAACATTAGGATACTTTGCTAGTTGCTGCTTGTGTTGTATCTCAGCCCTAAAGAAATATTAAGGTGGCAGAGAATACCTGGCGATGTTTGTTGTTTCAAGGTGCTGGTCACTGCAATCCATACATTCCTGTGCGCGCCATTCAATAAAACATCGGCCAAGCAGTGCTAAGATGAGAATCCGAAGTTGGATTTAACTCCCTTAAGTCATAGCTCTGTCAGGTCATTGCCACATGAATTTTCAGAACAGCAAAGCCTTCCCTGGCTCATTTAGGTATATAAATGCATTATTTTGGTCATAGATTAAACATTTTTTATGGGTACAATTTTACACGGATCTGTCAGGAGCTTTTACTGGACTGTAGCAGAAACCAATCTTAAAGTAATTTATTAACATCTTGAGGCTATCTGAAGGTCACATATAATCAAAAGGAGGGGGATGCTTGTTTAAAGCAAACAGGAATCTGGTTAGCCTTGAAACCCTTCAAACTACCGGGGCCAAAAGCTTTCCTATCTGGCAACGGAGGTTTCTGCTGTCAGTCGGGGTAACAAAACCCTTCCAAAACTGACATGCAGAAGGTGCACGTTCATCTGAGTGTTTCCAGCTTTCGCGCCGTTTCATCTGAGTGTTTCCAGCTTTTGTGCCAATGACTGACAAACAATTTTAAGACTTCAAAAACTCAAAAAAACCCCAAACTAAACCAAAACAAAAGTCAGTCAAAAGATTTAGAGCCCAGATGCTAAAGTCAGATGACTTTAGGAGGTACTTAGTTGTCATTAAAAACATCTAGTCCTCATGATTGCCTGCAATCAAACAGTCAAGTTTCTACAGAGAAGAAAAAAGCTCCAGAGCTATTGCATTTTAAATTTAATCTGCTGAGTTTGGCTGCTAGTTTTTGTATACATGGAGTTGGCGGAATGAGGGAGGGGTGGACTCAATCAATCAGTAGGTCTCTTTTTCCATCATGAACACTCAGGGAATTGTCATCACCAACAGTAAAGTCTAAATGCTACTTAGCTGAGATTTACAATGTGGAAGTATTAGAAGCCTCCTTTTCTCAAAGTTACGGTATGTTCAGTCCTTGCCTGCAAGATACTGATTTTTTCTTTTTTTTTTTTTTTTTACTTTTCAAAATGCAAGTACTGATTTTCTACAAAATGTAAAATCAAGCATTCTTTCCTTCCTGACCCACATTTGCCACAAGTCAAGTAATTATGAATGAAAATGCCACTTTATTTATATGAGTTCCAGTTATGACAGAAATTAAGTTATGAATTTTGTACTCCTGGCATCTTATTAATACTGCTCTGGTGTAGAATTCCTCAGGCAACAGGTGAAATAATGACTTAAAACTGCAACAAGATAATTACCTTACAACGCAGGCATTTTGAAGATAGATTTGAAAATACAAATTTTTAGGACCTTATCCTTTATATAAAAGGGTGTGAAACACTTATGATTGCCTTAATTTATTTCCATGACATTTTGGTTTAGATCCAATCAATTCCTAGTCCATTAAGGAAAATCTTGTCATTATTCAATAATGGGATTTAGCTATTCAGAGCAATTTTCTTAACCTTTAATTTTGAAAAGGTAAGCCTTCAAAATCTTAGCAGAATTAACTTCGTGCCTTGGTAGAACACTTTGATTTATACAATACCTTTATTGCATCTGGTGTGCCAAGACGCTTTGACGAATGAAAGAAATTAGCAAATTCAGCACTTCCCTTCAACTTCCATCTGAAGGCCAAGCGTACACACGGAGAGGAGCCATGTCCTCACTGAGAGAAGGCCATGAAGGAAGCTTCTGAAGCATCTCTAAAGCAGGTGATCTAAATCTTAAGTGGGCACGATTCAAAATAAATTGATTTGATTTAGCTTTCTCTGCTTTCAAATGGAAGTAAACAAAGCTTCATTCTGCTTAGTGATAATCCACAAGTTCAAGAAAGTTCAAGATCATGAACTTTCCCAAGCGTCCCTTTGTACGCAACACCTAATGTGGAAATAGTACAACAGATTCATTCAGCAAATGAATTTCCTTTATGAGTGGAGCCGGTCAAACTCCTGCAAGGGGAAAAGACTGTTACAGTGCATTTCATCCTCCTCAGTCCTGCAAAGCCAGTAGGTGCCAGAGGAGACACCCTGCCTTCTCTGCACATGGACACAGTTTCTCACTTGCCCAGTTACTGAAGGCGACAAAAGGGGACAGCAGCTACTCGGGACCCTTAACATGGGAACATTGTTACTGATGAAGATGCACAAGCCCAAGGAAGTTTTTCACTGAAAACATACTTTCTGGTTTTCCAGCTACACAAAGCAAAACAACTTCACCTAAAGAGGCAGCCGGGAGAAAACTTTTAATAAATTTCTTATTCTCAATTCTAAAGTTGCAACATTCTGGCTATGTAGGTGCTTATGCTTCTCGTTTCCATACCGAACTATAAAATGAACATGCAACTTACCTGGACACGGTCAGAGGTCACATTGCTGTTTTCAGAAAAACATAGCTTTTTTGTTTTGTTTTGTTTTTTAAAATGCCCTTTATAAGCAACGCAAGACTACTATCGGCATCCAGTCGGGACAGTCTTTCACAAATGAAAAATTTAATCAAACAGGCACCTATGGAAACCCATACAGGTATTTCTCCTTGGACACCAACATGTAGGAGATGGCAACCCAGCAAAGGGGAACACAGAAACAAAAATCAATTGCCTCCTTAAAGTGTTTCCTGACCTCTTTGCAAAGACCTGTAAACATGGAAAGCAAAGGCTAATTGGGAAAAAAACCCTCTCACTTGTAACTAGTCTTGATAATGACAGCCTTGTATTTGAAGAATATAACTATAGTAGATTCCCGTAATAAGTTTGAAAAAATTGAATTTTACCCCTAATTCTACCTTTGTTTCCCTGGTTTCTTTTGTTTTTAACAGGTACTATTAGCAATTTATGAGAATAAAGGTAACTGTTCCCCAACAAACAAAATCATTTTCTATCTCCATAAAGCATATGTAAAAGAAAGGTGAAAACACTATCTTTGAGCAAGAAGACTGCAGCTTTCCCCTCTTGCCTCTTAACAGACTCCTCCACCCTGAAAAGGAGATGTCAGATGCTCAAGAGCCATTACAGAGCACATCCAGCCAGGATTTACAGAGGTTTAATTTCTCACACACTCCAGATGTTGTTCCTAATGTAAATTACAGTTTAGACAAAAGCTAGCAAACCTTGTACTTCTGCACAAAAATACCAGTAACACCTTTAACCTTTAGCTAAGGTCAGACATACTAAAAAAGCGATGACGTAAGGATACATTAAGACAAACTGTTTGTAATTTGTCATAACTGCCTTCCGACAAAAATAGCCTTCAAAAGTCAAGTTCAACGTTTGTGTAGGGACAGTGATTAAATGCTAATGCATGTACACGCATGTCTGAGTCCAAACTGGTAGCATCTCATGTGGCACTGTTTCTTTGTAACTTTAAACATGGACTTTAAAAACAAACCTGCTCCACTGGTTTTTTGCTCCCTTCCTGCTTAGTGAATGCAGTTTTTATCTGTGCAAAATCTCACGTTGCAAAAGGAAGCGGCTATAATAATAGGTATAAGGATTCCAAACAGTTGCAGAAGGCATCTCTTTAAAGAACAAAAAAATAAAGAGCTGTCACTGCACTGGGCCTTCCAAGTGCATATAACTGAGAACAGGGTAGACAAAGTGTCTGTGGAAAGTTCTGTACAGGGTAGGTAGGTAGTTACCTGTGTGTTGTGTAAATCTCCTCTTGGAGAATTTATGTAAGCCAACATTTACCACTTGGGCAGAAAGAGGAGTTGGGGCTTTTCAGTAATTTTTACCTAATCAGGCCTGATTTTACCATTTTACATCCAATAAAGAAATCCCCTTGGTGTATTCCATTAGTCTGGAAGCTTGAACGTCAAAGTGGTCCTCTTAGATACTGAAAAAGGAAAAAAAAATGGGCATCAAATCTCCCATTTTTAATATCACCTGCTCAATTTACCATTAAAACCCCCCAAATCACTTGTTTTTGTTAGGTAGATAAGCTATGGAGATGATTTTCAGTGCAATCCGTTTTCCATTTGACCTAGAGAAGATCTGACTGAACAGTGTGTGAACTGTGGGTATGTGGGTGCCAGCCAGCCAGCAAGCACAGGCAGAGCAGAGGCTGCAGTCTCTCTCTGTGTTGTGCACAGCTGCCACCATCCTCTCTGTGGCAGATTTACAGCTGATTAAGTAGATATTAACGATCCGCACTCCCTGTAGTTTGTGACAGCTTCTTTAAGCTTCTGCAATATACGTATCAACTAGTGAGCAAGCGCAGCACAGCGCGTGCGCGTCTACAGTCATCGTAACGATGTATTGCCAAGAGGACTCGGAACATACCAAGTCTGTTAACTGCATACCCAGTGCCACTTACCAGAACTGTGGAACGCAACCCCGGCTGACAGCTCCGTTAAGCAGAAATTGATGGTATTGCTGTAATGGAGTTATCAGTGACAGATACCTCCTAGGCAGCTTCCAGGTCACACTCACTTAAGCAATGATAAACGAGCATGAAACCCTGTTAGCACAAAACAAGATTGTAAATACTCAATTCTTCATTAAAAAAAAGGAAAAAAAAAACACAAACAAAAAACCCCAACTACAGACAGCTGTAGCATCTTGCATTTTCCATGACTTTCTGGATGTTCTCACTCTTGTCAAAAATGTACTGCAAAATAGTGAAAGGAGACTTTTTGCAGATTTAAAAAGAAAAAAACCTAGTCATCCACCCAGAGCTAATACTGCATCACCCTACACTGGCTAATACATAAATACATCGGTGAACCTTACAGCTCCTTACAGTTTCTAACAGCTTTTGGTATCCCAAGGCCTGCCATCCATCTGTCCATCCTTCTGTCACCGAAAGCTGCTTAGGCTGAGAGGATGCAGACTGTTTGGAACGCGAGTGTCGAAATAGTGAAATTCAGTTGTCTGGGACTCCTCTGCCCAAGTACTGACACAGGTGGGAAGCCAATGGTCTGCAATGGAGAAAGATGGGAAGGTCCATGGGGAAGCAGCCCTCGCAATTGTGCTCTGTCCCTAAGGAGCTAACTCCACAGGCTCCAGTTGCTTTTAAGAATTAATACAGCATGTTCCCGAGGGTGTTTGCTGATTACCCTTAGATCAGTGACAGCTTGGGACAGCAGAGACTGGCAGCTGCGTCCCCACTGCACCAGCAGTGAGCGCCTTCTCCTGCTTCCCCATCACCTGGGATCTCCGGGGTCCATGATGAACAGCATCGGCCCTTCTCTACCCAGTCACCGCGCCTCCACAGGTCTGTCATCTCCAGGTCACCCAACACCCAGCCAAACACCTCTTGTAGAGAATGATGTCATTTTGGCCATTTACATGAGAAGAATTCAATCTCAAAGCAGGAACGACAAGCCACGCTTGAGGGCACGGTGCAGGGGCACCCTGCTCAGCCCCCACCAAGCTGCTCCTTCCTGCTTCTGCCGCCATGCCCGCTGCTCAATGTCTTCATTGCTGCCGCTGCTGTACTGCAGGCTGAATCCTTTAGTGTTAACACTGCAAACTTTAAGCTCAGCTACATCTAAAACCTTAGCAGCAATCAAATTATATTTTATCCAAATTTTCTGTAATGAAAAAGAAAAAATTGTTCCTTACTGGGTTAAAAAAAGATTTTTGAAAAACAGTTCTAAATCTTTTAAGAGTATGTCAGTCCCACTTCTAAAAACGATGCCAGCATTTATGCAACGTGTTCGTGATTATCTTTTCAAGGGTTTATTCCCTTTTATTTAATTGTATTTCCTTCAGGAAGTTCGAAGAACAATCACACATGCTTACTTGCTTACCAGAAGCAAATAGGGAATTCACATCGAAATGCCTGCATATGGCATACAGAGATACGAAGTCTCACACTTACGCTAACACCCTTCCCATTTACAGTAGTTTCTTCCTTTTTACATTGCTATGCAGATAGGAGCAACCACTACAATATTGTACAGTAACAATAAATCACTTAGCTATATTTCATAAGTCAAAAATTCTTGAATTATTCAATTTACTGCTAGAACTATCTGTAGTATTGTGCCATGTACATTTAAAGGTGCTGGAATGCCTCTGTCTGGGAAAGTGTATTACGAGACAAAGAACACAATATTGCTTCAGTCAGAATTTTTTAATCGTATTCCTACAAAATCATGTAAACATTAGCATACAGATCCAGAAAAATCAATATAATGGTGCATAAACTGTAAGTTAAGAAGAATGTCAGGAACACTTCAACAGTTTATAAATTAATATATACAGTAATGGGTACTCATCATTAGATAAGAACACCTCAACACTGAGGAATTTGGGTGCAAGAGCTGTAAAACCACGGAAGTGCTCTGACACCAAACTTGACTATGAGGCAACATTGCAATCTACATGACTGCCTGTTGTTTTTTCATGTTAAGCGTTCAATTTAGCTGCTAAAAAGTACAAAACAAAAGGTTTTGGTAGGAAGTTTATTTTTATTTGAAATCATATAGCATACTTCCCTAAAGTAATAAAAAACCCAAAAAAAGGGAATACTCCATAAACAGGTTTCTAAAAGAGTGAAACTGAAGCTTATTAGGCTGCACAGAGATCATCCCCATCTCCCTTCCACGCTACTCCAAACAGAGCACCAACAGGCATCGCTAGCTAAAGAAAATGTTTCAGGTAGTTTATAAACAGAGGGTGGTGGGTGGAGGGAGAAAAGAAAGAAAAAAGATGCAGAGCACGTATGGGGCCAATGCAAAATTCCTGCTTCCACATGCAGCATTCTGGGCAGTTTAGCTCTTTATTGGATTAGAAAGTCACAGGAATGTAATACCATTGTTAATTTGTTAACTCTGGGCTATTTTGCTTCAAAAACCCAAACCAAACCAAAAAACCACAAAACCACCAAGAAAAATAGAATCTTCAGCCTGTCTGTGATCAAAGTCATATTCAAAGTGTTAAACACTGCCCTTTACAAGATCAGGGACACACAGTAGAATGCGGGATATAGCACTCTTATTCAGATGACACATTAAACAGAAAATGAGTTATTTTCCTTTTCTCCTATTCATCCAACCATATTTCATAGGGGGGAGGAAAATGTATGGTAAACACATCCTAAGGAATGAGCTCAAATACCAGGCATTCTTCCCCATATTAGAGAATTCTCAGGTATCAGTGACAATACAGACTGCATAAAATGACTAGGATTATCCTGGAAACACTTGTCACTGCAAAAACTCTTAACTGGATATCCTAAAATATGATCTTCAAAGAACCATTCCAAAGTTAAATATTTTTTTCTGTTTCTAGAGTTGAAGTAGAATTTTATGCCATCTTATTTTGGTACAGTTTTCATACCTGACAAATCACTCCCCCTCCCAAAGAAAATTAATATTGCACTAATAAAGATGTATTTATTTACATTAAAGGGGAGGTCATATCTAGCTACCTAAAGCTTTTTGCTATATTTTATTCCAGTTGTTTAAGAACAAAGTCTGTTCACCTTTTCTGTAGGAAATCCTGAGTCGTAAGGTGAAGAAGGTTTGGCAGATAGCACCAATTTTCCATCGCTTGTCTTAATTAACAGGGCACATTTCTCATTGGCAATGCGTCTAGAAGCACTATCATAGTTGAACCTAAATGCCCAAATAAGAGCTTATTATAAACCACTGTTATTCCTCGTGCCAGAATCTGACCCACCACTGAAACACCAGGAGCAGGAGAAAAGATTTGTTAACTCTGAGGACACAAGCTTCAAACAGAGAAAAAGGCCTGAAATTCTAGCCCACGTCTTTTCCTTGCAATGGATGGGGGTGGGGAAAACTACAGCTGGTGGGGAGAATCGGAAGAAACCCTTAAACTGCAGTGTCTGTCACCTCCCAGCAACACGCTTCCGAGCTGCCCGCTCAACGTTAATGCAAAGGTACAGCACTCTGAAGGTGTTTATACATAACCCAAACTCGTTGCTATTGCTTCCACCAGAGCAGCTCAAGCAGCGAGTGCTTTATTGTAAGCCAGACTGCCAGCAGCTTCCAGCATTTAATTACCGTGTTGTGTTTCAGGCCTGGAGAGGTTTTATCTGACATTAGCCGAAAAGATTTGTTGACACTAGAGCCGTAGCTCACTACATTTCCTGCTGCGGTTTCCACTTGTATTGCTGAACTGGTAATAGCAGCCATGACAGACCAGAAAATCTAACACAGAAGACGCTAAACGTAGCAATTTGGGCTTAAACTTCAGCTGGGTTTAAACTACTAATAGGTAAATGTTTCATTGGATTGGCCCCGTACATAGACCTGGAAAAGTTTTATCACAGATGTATCTGAAGTTTTGTGTAAACTATTAATGTACTACAGCAACACTAATTTGGTATTCACAGAGATAGTGATAGCACATTTTTTACACATCTTTTGCCCCCTTTTCATTGCTATTGTTTCCATGCCTAAAGAAACACAGGCGTAAACTCTTAACTAGACCTCCTGTTCTTATCTGTAGCCTGCAGGCTTTCCCCCCACTGGTATGCAAGTGATTTCTACTCCTCACTCGGGTTATCCCATGGGGATCTTACATATATGCACATTGCAATAAAGAACAACTGATACGGCAATATAAACACAACTAGCAGACCTTAATTCAAATGGTATCGCCGACAACAGTGAACCTTGAGAAACTTCAAATATACTAACACATCTAAGACCTGTTCAATGTTGTAACAGGTAGCACCAACAAAATGGTATTGAAGAGTTTCATGTGAAAATGTTTCCCTCTGCTTCTAACTTTGGTCGTATTTCTCATTTTGCCACCCTCCCACACTTGTTTTTAATCTGCTGCTTCATGCCAACTTTTATGTCTCATTTGATAAAAATGCAGTTGTGAAATGCATTATAGCTCCTCCAGAATCTTTCAATTTTTAACTATTTATTAAAAAAAATATACTAAATCCAGGGCATTTTAAGTTAAATGAATGAAAAAGTTGGTAAGGACAATGAAGGTACCATGGCGGTCTTCAGGAGGTAACCAAATTATGACTATTTTCAGTAAGAATGGTCATTATAACGCTTTTTGTCTAAAATCATCCCAGGAGTTACATGGCTGCCTGTACTCCACCACTAAGCTTACACGGGAAATCATTAGATAAGACCTCTGAAAAATACAGGCAAAGGAGTACAGAGAAATCTTCCGAGGTCTTTCAGCAGTCTCTTGACGGAAATACAAACGTGTACCAAAATATCCTGGTTAACAAGGTATAATGCAAACCAGACTTACCACAGAAATCTTTTCTGTATACACATGAACAAGGTTTTCATGTATGAAACCAAACAAAAAAACTCATCTCTTGTCGAAAGGTGGTTGTTTTTTGTTTTGTTTTGTTTAGGTGTTAGACATAACTACCAATGCAGTCAAAATACGTTAAGCCAAGCCAGTTCATACATTATACCCAGCAATTCACACCACATACCAGCGGGAGGAGATAAACAATATTCTGATCAAATACATTTATTTTAATCCTCAAAGCACAACCCTTCATCATCCTCATCATCAGTAGAATCTGCATAGGACTCAATGGTGTTGTATATGAAAGAGTACAGCTTGACATCTGGTCCTGAAGTAGAACAGCTTCTGCATTCTTCATTGTAGTATCTCAGTAACAGCCTATAAATATCCCCTTAAAAATGATAAAAAGAAGAGTTACAAAACACGTAAGAGCATGCCATATGAAGAATGTATGATTGCAAATGAAGACTGGAAACGCACACTCACATCGAGATAGTGGCTAGGAACATCTCTTTAAATGAGCCGTGAAAGAGGAGGTAGACAACTGCGTAAGGGGAACGTGACTGTTTCCAAGTTTGTTCAGAACACAGGCTGGGCTCCCTCAACTTCCTGCTGCGCTTTCCGCACAAGCTATCTGAACGTTAGGCTTGCATACGTATTACTTACAGACATATTGACAGTCACCTAGCTTTGTGCTTCTGTCCCAGAAATTAAAAACATTTAACAATTACAGTGAACAACGGATACACGGCTTTTCTTGTCTTGCTACCGGGTAACACATCTGACCACATCCTGCAGGATCAAGCCAGAACCACTATAAGACAAATCTGTATCAAGAACGTGTAAGTACATTTTTTTAAAGCATTTTAAGTTATATTAAAATTTTTGCAAACCTTATGTCTAACACATGCATCTATATTTTCCAAATTCTGGAGCATAACTCCCAAGTGAATTAGAAAAGGATTCTAGAAGTCTTCTAACAGATTAACACTGCGCAGTTGATCCTGAATCAGAAGAGTTCCCCTCTGAAAACAGGTACAAATAGACAGAGATCCATTTGCTTGTGTTCAGGACTTGATGACAATAGTTCTTATCGGACAATTTCCACTTACAGAGATGTTAAGTCTCTGCTGCATGAAAAGATTTCTTTATGCTCACCAATAGTTTGGCCCTTCTCACAGAGAAAAGTGTGCATGCTGTAAATATCCCGCATCAGCTCCACATCTCCAAAGGTAAAATAAACAACATCACGTCCAGCCTCAGCAGCTGCCAGTATCTGTATTAAGGCTGCAACAAAAAAAGATTATACACATGAATACAGGATAAAACATTTTGCTGAAGAGAAAAAGACAGCCTAAGTTTAGAGCAAATAATTGTACCACCCATCTCCAGGTAAATGCTGCAAAACAATTTGAACAATGGGTAGGTAACTATTACTTCCACTCTTAAAGCAAAGTAAGGAATACTGGGCTTAATCAAACGGGTTTTTTGGTCTGTGCCCGCCCCCAAGCAGCATGCAGCCATTAATTATCCAATAAACGTGCAGGACAGCAGAAGATGACAGAGCACCATCTTTCATCCTGGTTTAAGCTGCTTGCACCAACTCACAAATGGTGGGGTAAAAAGCATCCATTAGCACATCAAAATTCCCATTCGCTGGCACCCTTCCGAAGGAGAGGAGCCAACCCTTTCACTGGGTAAGCTACACAAAGCAGGAGCTAACCCAACTTTCAGCTCCCAAAAGGAGATTGATGGTTCTGCAATGCAACCTCTTACTGCACAATTGAAGGTGTCCATCCTGCCTGTAACAGAAGTACGCAGCATGGAATACGATGGCTCGTTCTGACTTATAAAAAGTGAGTGGCAATGCCAGGAACGCAATTCGGGTTATTTAACTTCCAGGTTTATGTCGAACTCGCTGGACCAAGCTGCATCCCAAGTTCTGTCAACAGCTAACATTACAAAATAGACTTTGTTTTTCTATATGGAAAAGAAAGAAGAACGCTTCCTGTCTTGGAAACAGATTTTTAAACAGATTTTCTCATCTTGAGAAATCATCTGGGGTATTGATCAGTGGTCCAGCTGAGCCAGGCTAATGACCCACTGTAATTGGAGAAAGTAGCTCTGGTCCAGCTACATTTTCTCCCTCCTCACCCACCTCCTGACTTTTCTGCAGCTCTCAGGTGCTTATCAGACATCTCACTGAGCCAATTCCATTCACCAATCTGGCAGAAAAGTTATAGGACAAAAGAATAAAAGCAAATTGTTTTCCGCTACATTAGCAGTTGCATTGGCCAATTGCTAAGAGCCAAAGCTGATGCGAGGGAGGGCACCAGACCACACAGCCAAGAATGGGGAAGGGGGGGAGGAGAAAAACCAGGACCCTCGTGGGTAGCATCGAACTCTTACAAGAGCGCAGCTTTTTCACCAACCAGTCCTGCAGGCTGGAGCGCGACAGACGCGAGCAATCAATCACACGTTCGTTTTGGGTAATGTTACAACAGCTCAAATAATGGACCCCAGCAACTATTTAATCTATTGCGGCTTGTATTTCAGAGCCTGTGGGTGCAGTTCTTATATTAATTCTTTCCCTTTTCTACCCACTAAGTAGAGTTAATTAAAATGTGATTAATACCGTCTTTGTAAAGATTAATTTTAAATAAAGTAGTATACGTACTGCATTACTACCTGCTAGTGGGAAACTAAATTGAAAGCTGTTCATAGCTCAGCTCAATAATATTTCACATTTTTAAACAGAAACCTAATAAAATACTGCATTCTTTAATAAAAACACCCTCTTGTAAGCCCATGGCTAAAATTATAAATTACATGATTCACATGTGAAATTAATCTCAATCTGGGAATGATATTTTAATTAAACTACTGAACCAGCTGTGGATTTGTAAAGCTTCAGTAGTTCATCTTTTAAAGGGTCTAATTAACTAGCTTGCATAGGGGAACAGAACCTAATGAATCTTATTATTCATTCCAAACAATGCAGTTTCACTTCAGAGATATTAAAAATATCCTGTTTATTTTGAATTGCTATAAATCTTATGAAACAAGGGTCAAAATTTCTGTCAAGAAGCAAGCTTCACAATCTTCTGGGCATTAATGCTATACAATACCACGTGAAATCTCCATGCTACTGATACAGAAAGGAGCATCACAGGAAGAGCAACAGAGCCCGTGGTAGAGGGGACTGGAGGGATCTGGGCTCGTTAGAAGTTAAATTTACGTATTTATGAGATACCTCATCAGATCACCTCCTTTGCATTTTCAATAAAACAACACTATTCCAGCTTTTAGACAGCTGCACAGAGCCCCTGCAGCCAGTAATTGTTAAATTGTCCTCTGGTTTGAAAAGCAAGACAAGATCTTCCAACTTCTCCCAATTATATAAACATTCAATACTGAAAAAAGTAAGCCTTAAGTTTATACTGCAATTTTGTGGAAATATCCCTAATTTAGCTGGAATCTGTCTTGTTTACACACCAGGTCTTTAATTTATAAAGCCTCCCTTGAGACAACTTCAGTTTTCACATTATCTGTGACCTTGAGTGAAACTATTTTATACACAATCGTGTTTCTTTAATCCATGACTAAAAAAAATGATGATAAAACATCACAATGCATTATGGCGCTTATCCAGTTATATCCAATTACATCAAACACTTTGGCGGTTCCGAGGTCTCCTACAGATCCAGATACTACTTCTGAAAGGACAGGGGTGTATATTTAAGGACGGTAAATGAAAAAGCAAGACTTTAAACTATGAAAACTATTTTGTCATTGCAATACACTGCCAAGCCTGTGTAGTCAACAAAAGCTATTTATTTGGTTTCAGTAAAACTGTGATACTGATAATCTCTGAGTTTTCTAAAACATATTCTGAAATGAAGAATTTATGACTCCCTATGAAGGGTAAAAGATTATTCTCCAGTGTAAGAAATTTGCTTATAATAAGGTTAAACCATTGAGAGAATTTATAGTTCAGAATAACCTTATATGGCATTTTAGAACAAAAGGGAGAAACACCTTTAGGACTTAGGACTGTGTAGGGAGTATCTATGAACTGGAAAAGACCTCATTTGGTTATCACACATCAAATGCAACGGCATTCTGACAAAAACACACACGACAAACTGTACTCTTTTGTAGCTCATCGTTTACAAAAAAAACCCAGAAGCCATCTTGTTTCTAGTCAATAGCTCAAAAAGACATCACATACTAAACGATCCCATAGCACATCACTGTCATTTAATTCTCTTTATTAAGTATTGATTTTTCAGAGTCAACTAAGAAATTAAGCCGAGTTTACAAAAAAAAGGCAACTTAAGTGCAAGTTGAACCAACGTCTGTCTGTGTAAGGTCTGCCAAAAGGAGACTTGAGAGCACACATGGATTTAGATAAATTTTTCCTAACAGCAACAGTACTGTAACTTGCTGTTAAGTGTTAATTCTCACAGACATTGGGAAAAAAATAAGGTTGATCTAAAACCAGAAGAAAAGTTACATAAAAGAAAGCTCAAACTGAAATATTAAGTTGAAATAAAACTGAGAGAATGTTCAAGTCTTTACATGCTCTTGTTTTGCCTGGAGTTCATACCCAAGTAACGAAGCACCACATCTCCTGGCTCATTTCTTTGTCTACATCACAGACTTTTCTTACGGGCTACCTCACCAAATGGACTCGGCTCTGGTGGTCTTTGGCAGTATGCTTCATGGGGAGAGGAAGTAAAACATTGCAAGGAGCAATCCCTATTCTAAAAGTCACATTCAGTGTTGAACAAATAATGTCAGATTAGCCATATTTTTATCAGAAATCCATACATTAAAAAAATATACATGGAATATTACAGTACAGATCCAAGAGAAGGCCTTTTGCAAATCAAAGCATTTATTAAACCTTCCTAACGTAATCATAATCAAGTATGATCAGATCCTGGAGTAAGTACTACTTCTGATATTGATGATCTGTACTTGGCAGCCCATTTTATCTAATGGAAATCAAAACACAACTGTCAGGAAATCAATGAGCACTGAGAAAAAAAATAGATGCTCAATGAATAGAACACATTAAGAAAGAAAACTAATGAAGCTAGTAGCCTGATGATTGTTTGTCTCAATGTAACTACCTAAAGCTGTTCAGAAAAGCCAATTTTAAATACTCTCCAAATGTCTGAAAACAACAAAAATGTAAATTTCTACTTAGAACCAGGAATCAGGATATCAGTTTAAGTGTCAGGATCCATCAGTTCTTGACTTGATGGGAAAAAGTCTTAAATGAGCGTAGGTGTGTGATATCTGCCGCATTATAAATACTCTAATTAAAAATAAAAGAACATGAGAGAGTGAGTGATATAGCAGGCAAGTCAGAAGGAAGCATGTCTGAGTGCCTGGAAACCTCTCTGGCATACAGCAATACATTAAGGAGCAAAATTAAATATTAAGCATTTCCAGCAAATTTGTGAAGCCTTGCAAATTGCCAGGTATGTTAAACAGCTTTGCAGAGAAAACAATTTTAAATATAATCTAAAAAGATTGCTCCAGAAAGGTCAACTGATTTATAGCTGACTGAGAACTGCAACGAGCGTGTTCTTTTGTGAACTAATATTGTGCATCCGTGCTTTTGAAGGTGTCAGTGCTACAGGTCCTTGTAAATCCGGCGTTTCACCATCACATACTTACCTCAAACTTTAAACTGAAAATAGCATATAAAAGCAGCATGTATTTTTATTGTTTAGGACTTGCAGTCTAAAGATCAGAGCTAATGAACCAGTTCTATGGACAGGTTAACTATTATTCTAATTTGTGGCTAAAATGTATTAATTCGAACAAAACCAAAAATTGTACTTGAACAAAAAACAAACCACAAAACACAACACAGAAACCAAACAAAAAACCTCAAACCAAAACAAAAAAAACGTCCGAGAGTCAAAATCTAAGTTACATGATTCATTTGGACATTAATGAATTGCTACAATTTACCTTTTAATCGGGAGTCCCCTCCAAAGGCACCACATCCCCAGTTTCCTGTGGCTATTGCAGAGAGATGTTGAGGTGGAACGTTGGGTCGAAAGAAGCCACAGTAGGCCTGCAAGCAGACGAGAGGAGATAAAGTTGGCAATCTGCTGTGATATTTTCAAACATTAAGATGGTAACGGCAATCAGTATTGTCTTCTAGAAATACCAAATTCAAACTACTTCAATAAACCATTAGTCTTCCTTTAAATTTAAGGACAATCACCAAAGAATTTACGGCAAGTAGAATTTTGCCTTATTTGGATCCAAGTTAAAAATCAGATACAGGTGCTGACTCCCAGGGACTTCACAGCTATAGGAAACTTCTCAGGATAGCCAGGGCAGAGAATAACTTTAACAGTAAATTATATCATCTTCGTTGCTTTTCAGCCCATTTAACATTCATGACAGCTGAACTGCTGTGTCCAGTATTCCTGAAATTCCTCAAAACTGAAAATAAAATATAAAATGGCATCTTGGAACACAGGTCTAATGCAATAAATGAGGGCAGGAGGAAAAAGTGTGATAATCTCGAGTAAAGGCAGGTTTTTCCATGTGTAGGAAAAAAAAGGATAAAACTCTTTGGGAAGTTTTTCAACAGGTACAAAAATTTATTGAATACAGCTGTCTGGTACAGATTGAAGTACCCACGGTTTCAGTCGGATCTGGTCTAAGCTGCAAATTCAGCTATATTAGCTATATAGCTATATATAGCTATATTTAGCAGGGTTAGCTATAATTTAGCAGGGTACCACGATTCAGAGCCTGCATAAGGAGCACTTATACATCATCAGGTGCACGCAGCTTCTTGAGCTCTTTCAAGTCAGAGCTATTAGTGTGCTTCATGTCCACGGCACGGTCGTACTAAGCCAATGGGCCAAGCAAGCTAGTACTCTGGCTGTGTGGACAAAAAGTCTTCAAACTCCATTCTCCCAGTGAGTGGAATGGATTGGTGCTGCAACAGGGTACCATTTTCTTTTCAACTTTTACTTAATGGGCATGTATTTCTTAACTCGCCAGGACATGGAGAACAAAAGCTGTCTCATCAGATGGAACAAGAAAGTCAGCAAATACTTGCAAGGACTTCAGCAACAACGAAGGAAAATATCTATTTGCTAGATCTATTTGCTAGAGAAATCAGAGGGGAGCACTTACTTAAATGATAAAGATAAAACTAATCACTTTTTTTTTAAAAAAAAGTGTCAGCGAACCAATATTTTAAGTAAGTTTCACCTAGGAATACAGGAATATGAAAGCTATCTGTGCAGTTGCTTCCATATAGGAAGCAGAAGAGCCATTCCTTTTGAGCTACATAAATGAATCTGGTTTTAAAGTTGTACACAACTTCAGATATACGGTATTTCATGTTATTTAGAAGTTGTGTGATGTAAAGTTGGTTTGTTTTCATATAGAACTGCTAAATATAGTTCTCAGAGTTAACTGTTCTGCAAACCATAATTCTTAGGAAAGCATTTCTTGCCAAAAACAAAGCTGTAGCTTTTTTTAATCAGTGACTATTGAAATAGCCTTAATGACATTTATGAGTGGGACTGCAAACATAATTATAAGTCAGTTGTTCCTTAGGATTTGGAAAGTGGAACTTTCACTAGCAATAATTTTTTCAGCTGCGAGTCCTTTTTAGGCAATAGTCCCAAGGGGCTAGCAAAGATGAAACAGTGACATCTCTTACACATTTATCTGCAAATCTTAATGCTGAAATCAGATCCAATGGGTTGGTTTTTATTCTGAACAGCTGACATTAGACAATATTAATCTTGGGTTTTGAGTAGGGGTTAAACCAGAAACAAGGGCAGCCTCAGACAGTTACCTTTTGAGAAAACTAACTGAGTGAACATCTGGTTATTTAAGGCAAATGGATCTTGTAAAGGAGAAATCATATAGGCTTGTAAGAAAATACAAGTTGTAAGAAGAATCACTAAGTCGTTTCAATCATTTCCTAATGTCTAACAAAATAACAGACAAACAAAAGAACCTCTGGATACTGAGCTGTATCTAATACATAATACACTCGTATTTCAAAGCCTGTGTGCATATACTGTGCTTACTGAGTCCTGATGTATTGCATCATAACACAGAAAGGGTTGCACCTTATTCCATCAAGTTGTTTTCACCCACAGAAAAATCTTAAGGTTAATATTAACTTTAAATCAATCTCAAAAAACTCACCACAGTACATTCAAAAGTATTTGATTTATTAAAATATTACAGAACCTCCAATAAAATTATTGAACTTTTTACTCTAGTAAACAGAGAATTAACTGAGGCTTATAATTTTCTTTAAATACCAATCAGTCCTCAAACAACATCAGCCAAACTGACACACTGTATAAAAGTTGTATGGATCTACCATAATTTCTTTTAAAAAATCCAAACACAATCAATAATATTGAAAATTGGAGGCAGATCATAAATTCACTAGAGTAGGTAATTTGAATTTTGTACTAAGATATCACTGAAGTTTACAAAATTTATTTACTGTCTTTTTCAGGGCTAATTTCATTACCAACCACGAAGAAACAAGCTGATGAATGTTACTTTAGTCAAGATGCTAAGGTTCTACGACTAAATTAAATTAGTCATTCAGCACTGTACATCATTTTGAGGGGGTGGAG
Source organism: Podiceps cristatus (assembly GCA_000699545.1). Taxonomy (NCBI): domain Eukaryota; kingdom Metazoa; phylum Chordata; class Aves; order Podicipediformes; family Podicipedidae; genus Podiceps; species Podiceps cristatus. The sequence continues at coordinate 27,151 of KL285922.1, forward strand.
GGGTGGGGGTGTCTGTGAACTTTCTGGTATATTTTCTTTCCCTTTCCAGCAGAGAATTAGGAACACACTGTCCTATGTTTGAATTTAAAATGCCTCCTATATTATTCTATACCCTGCTATACTACAGAAAGCATGCGACTTTAACAACGGTACTATTGTGCCCCTGTATTTAACACCCTAGCTAAAGCAGAGGCCCGCTGCATCTACAGATGTAGAAGCACACTAAGCAGACTTCGTTGTTAGCATGTCTTGAACCCAAATATAAGCACGCTAATACAGTATAATTGTATAAGCATTCTTGTTCTCGGCTGCCCAGTAAAAACAGCACTGCCGTTGCTATAACAGGCAACAGACCTTCCACTACCTATGCCTCACATTAGCCATGCAAGGGCCTCTTCTGGCCCATTAGCCGCCTTATTAACTTACAAGAATTTGCTATGTAAATTAGAGATCGATGCCAGGCATCTCTTGTTAGGAGATAAAATTTATGCGTGGGATAACAGCAAAGGCCTTGAAAACATTGGCACAGGTTGAAACCTCAGAACTATAAACAGCTCACCGATGGCAATTACTAGTCACTGAAAACGTACAACCTCGAGAGCTGGGAAAAGACTGCTTTAGCCTCAAGAAGAGATGCAGCAGCAAAGCAAGAAGAGACACACAGAACATGCAAATCTCAGCCATGCACCTGCCACGTTTTGGGGAAATAACCCCAGCTTCCCAAATGTTATTCTGCACATAACCCAGGGAAGAGATCAAGGGCTGGGAACCATCTGGAAACTCAAATATCTTATTTAAGGAGAAGATCCCAAATTAGGGAGGAAAGGGGGGAGAAAAAGAGATGCAGTTCCAGCTTCCCTTGTCAGAGAGCTCTTCAATCTGGCAACTTTGATGACCAAGACTATCAAGGACCATCGTCACTGAAGCAGTGCAGTTCTGGATACTCACAGCTAGCCCAGGGTAAGGTCAAGGACTGACTGCTTTGAATGCATACTGATAATGATTAATCTGTAAGAATTATTAGTAGGAGGTGTGCCGTTTCCAAATGTCAGTTTAAAAGTTTTGTTTGAAGGATTAAAACTGGCTGATAAATATCAGCCTTCTGAACAACCCCATCACTGTAAGCTCCAACTGGCACGTATATACACATATTCAGCTGTATATGCATGTACTCAGCCCTTACAGATATGGTGCAAATAAGGATAGGAGATTTATGAATAGCTGGATCTGATCTCAAGAAGACATTAATATATGAAAAGGTAAACTCCTAGGTAATACGGCAATATCCCAAAAGCAAACAAGAAAGGTAGAAGAAAAGCAAGTGGCACCATGTTCATAAACTGTCACCATGTTAAAACATGAGGCAACACTCTTCTTCTTGACTGCGGGGCTGGGTAGGATTCAGCAGAGCCAATCATGGCAAGAGAACTTAAAATAACAATTTAAAAGCAGGACAGGGAAGAGTTAACAAAATGTATAACCAAATTTCATTTATATTTTTCTAAGTTAAATAAAAATACACCTTTCAATAGCATATCAAAGGATAAGTCATTCTATTTGACAAGCTTCTGCTTCAACATTGGACAGGAAAACCCTGAAGTATGTCTTTATAAGAGTCACAACTAAGCAAAAACTTCCTTAGCTGAAGACAGGAATACAAATGTATTTGAAAAAGGTACTAGAAATAGACTGCAAGCCGTTGTAAGAAGTTACTGGCCTTATTGAGCTCTCTTCTAATTTTCTCTGGACCAAACTGATCAAGGAAACGTCTGAAGTGAAATGCATCTATAGCGACAATTTCAGTGTAGCGTCGCTGCCATTCATCCCTAAAATTGGAGGGAGAAGAAAAGCAGATGACATTAGTTGTTTAATATTGGCCATATAATCATGATCCAAACTGAGCAATTCCCCACAGAGCTCCTCTGCTAGAAGCAGCCAGAAAGGTGAGCTCCTAACAGACAATGGAGCACTTTTTCTTTATGGGTTGGGAATGAAAGCAGCATTAGAAATGGGACAGATCTCCCTATAAATTTAGAAATACTCTGGCTAGACTTTGGGAATAAACGTGAAACAAATCTAATTACACAGCGCTATTTACTAAGTACACAAGAATAACGCAAGGTCAAAGAAAGCCACGTTGGCACTCTGTCTTACTCCAACATTTAAATGAGTACATCGTGTACATTTCTATACCAAATGAATAATTTTGTGTATACACTATAACATTGTTGGAGAAATAAATTCAAGAGCTCAGGGCTTTCTACACAGATTCATGATATTAAATCTTATTTTGCCACATCAGCTTCACTGTGGCACCTGAGGTATCATTGTCAAACTTCTTGTGATGTTATAATCCACAGTTTAGTCAGTATCTTAAGAAAAATTTGGATTAAATGCATATAACTAAAAGATGTTGGTTTAAGAACTGACATATTGGCAGGTACAACTTATTATCATTAATATCTCATTATTAGTATCCGGTAACGTTCTTAGCTTGTTGACTCTACTGAAGAGAGCAGGATCAGTTGAATTCTCTATTAAGGCAAATGCTAGGAAATACTACCTTCAAATTTGTAACATTTATTTATTACTTCACTTGAAATATTTTTGTAGAACTTTACCTTGGGGTCTTATCTTCATGGCTCCTTGCCCACCGGTAAGTTTCTGCATAGCCTGTATACTCACTGTACTGCTCAGTACCTGAAACAAATGATTTTCTGTATCACATACAAAATTTGTACATATTTTTTCACTTGGCAAGTCTTTCATAGTAATTACTGCTTCCTGAATGAACATGCAGCTCTCAGAAGCAATGGAAAATAGGTTCATATCTGCACCAAGAATACAAGATCTTCTTGTAACCAGTAGAAGCTTCTTTTCCACAGATGGTGTGTAGCATCCATCACAGAACATTACAACTGCAGATCTACGCATGCTATAACAAGATAGTTTTCAACTTTGCCACTCAAGTTCAATAATTTCTCAATAAACTGCCTGTCATCTTTAAAGTTTTACTGGCTAATATCTGGTTAACAAAGACTGTGAGCCTTTGTGCCACCAGCATTTTGCTTTTCTTTTTAAAGGCTACTACCTATAAACACAATGATAAAATAGTCACTCCACTGTTGAAAACATGGCAACCCTACTTCATCACAATTTAGCAAACATCTGGGCAATTTAGGAAAAACAAGAAGAAAAAGATGAGATTCAAAAGTGTATGTGGTGAGCTATATGCTTATACATTTTATTTCTCTAACATGTTTTATTCCGCTAACAAAATCCGTAAAGCCAAAGAAAACCCCGATAATCAGAAACCAAGCAGATTTCCAACACGCCAGTGCTACCCGCTTTGTTGCCCCACAATCTCTTGAGAGCGACCTCGCGTAAGGATAGGCAGGACTGCTAAGCTTCCCAGTCTCGTTGCCCAATGCACTTCTTGCCTTTGTTAGTGTGTTGTGTGACGTTTGTTCAGCGCGATTTCTGCACTGTGGTTCTCAGGTATCACAGCAATTAATGGCACTGACCGGACCGAAAGGCCACTGCTCTCAGCCGCAGCAATCAGTACCAAGAAGCTACTTCTGTAAAAGCTCGAGTATCCACGAAACCACGGTCTGGAACATACTCGGCTGCTCTGTGAAAACATCCAGCTGGGTATCTTGGCAAGCATTGAGGGCGGTAAGCAAGTAGCTCATTAAGACCTCCAGTAATTTAAGCTACGATGCTCTGCTATGCCAACTCCTTTTCAAAGGTTTATCCCAAGACCAAGAAGGAGAGCATTTTAACTGAGTAAGGATCATAACCTTTCTAAAAGGCTGCCTTTTGCCTCATTTCACTGAATTTCAGGACCTTGCTTCAAAACCTGGGATGCACAAACGCTTCAAAGAAATACTCCGAAAGTAATGCCACAGCAAAATTGCAACTTTTCCCTCTGTTTTGAGCTCACGACAGCTGAATTTCAGAAGTAGAGGACAGAAAAGAATAACTTGTTTGGAAAATTTCAGCTCATACAGGTACAGTTTGGCACACATTATAAACAATAAGAGTGAGAATTGTTAAGCAATCCCTTAATTACAAAGAGCAACACCACCTATGCCTATAAATGCAACAGAAGAATAGGTTTTTGAAAGATGTGTAAGCTGAGAGCACAAAACAGCTGATCACTAAAACAAGAGTAATGCCTAACTAGTGCACACAGCAGTGATACTCTGACAATGCAAATGTTTAAATTTAATCTCAAAGTTTTTCAATCTCTAAATAAAAGTTGAACAATCAGAATCATAAAGCTGTTCACTTTTAACCTCATCGGACAAGGGAATTTGAACGATTGCTTTCAGTGGTCTCAAGCATAGGAAACACAAGCTGCTAAAAACTGTTTAAAGCGATGCATATACTTCAAGACATTTTCCCCACTTACCAAAATTCATTTTAACTGAAAAGACTTATCAGCGCTTCTTTAACTCATCTGCCCTATTATCCACTCATTATTTAGATTTTTCTAAATGATTAACCATACTGAGGGCACACAAATTCCACTCCAGGCTATTCTGAAAAGTTGCTGTGCAAAACAAGTGGGATGGTAAAAGATTCCTCACCACAAATTCACTTTCTGTTACAAAATCAAAGTCCCCCAAATCGTGATGGCAGAATATGCCTATGTATTCACCCGCAGCCATGCCCTCGTAACAAAGGACAACGTGAGCAGCTTAAATATTAAGAAGTCAACCTTCTAATCAAATTGTAGGCTATCAGCACTCAAAAAGACTTTTCCTGGTAAAATTCAGTTTTACTGACATGCTTGGAAAAAGCGACTGAGGAAACAGTAGGAAAAGACAGTCAAGGGAAGCATGTGACTTTTCTGAGAGCTCTTTAGGGGACAACAGAGCAAAACTCCCAGCTTTGAAAAGGAAGCATTTCCTTTGGTGTCTATCATGAGGAAATAAAAGACTAGGTTATCAAGATATTGTAACAGAATAGATTAAATAACAGTCGAAGTATTAAGCTGACTTTTTCAACGTTCATTGTTTTAATTAATTTTTATGGAAGTGCAGTGTCTGATGACGAAGGCACCAGGAAACAAATAAACACACACACATATTTAAAAAAAAAATAAAAATATCAATAACAGAGAAACTCAGAGATCACATGTACTCCAAACTCATGTCCCAGAAACCCCAAGTTAATGAAAATCAATGAGTTTTCATAAGCGAAGCTCTGGAAATTTGTCAGACAAAAAATGTTCGTTCAACTGGCAGCACTTTTGCCTGCAACTACAGGGATACAAACTGCTGTTGCTGGGAGAACAGAGGCATAGTACAGGATAAATCGGATATGCTAATATTTCTGGTGAATCTTTTTTCTTCCCATTAAAATAAATAAATAAAGGGGTAAAAAACCCAAGCCATAAATATAATGTAATAGCACAGTTCCATCAGAACTTTAAAAACAAGCTACAAAAACTAAAAAAAAAAAAAAACCAACAAAAACCCCAAACCAAACAAACCAAAACCAAAGAAACCCCCAATAACAACAAAAAACCCCACCCACACAAAAAACCCCCAAACCTAAAGTCAAAAGAAAGTATACACAAGTATCATTCAAAAATACATTCTTTGTGAAACTTGTAATAGTCACAGCATCAGAAAACCAGTGAAACTACCAAGTGTTAGTGCTTACGGAACCTCATCCACCTAGAAAGAGTTGCAATTATTCCTAAAAATAAATATACCTTGCTCAGACTCCATAGTCTAGCTTTTCATTTGCATATGAACTATATGGCATTATAAATCTCCCAAGGACTGGGAAAAGCCCACAATACTGTCCCTCCAGTACTTCTTATGACCTAGAAATTCTACTTCTGAAGAGGCATTGCCACTAGCACTGAATAAAAAGGGGTACATGTGAAAACTGCGAGATTTTAGTTTGGTAGTCACGAATATAAACGCACATTTACTACCAAAAGTGAAGGGAAGGTCCTTCCCTCCTCCATCAGCTCTGATTCTTATCTTGCACCACCATTAGTCTTCTGGCTCTCCAGACAGTGGCACGATCAGCCTGCTAAATCCAGCTGAAAAACAATTTTTCCCCTCTGAGCAAATTTTCAGCTGAACCAATTATCTGATCTCATTTACTGCACGGGTAATGCGCTTAGAGGTCTCTGAAAATGCATTGTTAAGATGCGTTCAGGACCGGCTGTTGTTCAGTCTGTACATTTAAAGCAAACATGGAACACAGCTTCACCTACTTTTAACACTGCCCGAGAAGTATATGTGAACCCAAAGAGGGGGGAAAAAAAAAAAAAAAGAAAAAAAAGAAAAAAAAAGAAGAAAAATACCAAACCAAACCAAACAACCCCCCAAAACTGAATGAAAAACATTGACACTTATTCACAGCTCTACCAGAACTGCAGCTGTGGGAATCTCTGGCATTGCTGCTGACATTTCTGTAGGTATATGATTATGTTGAAGAACTTAACTGTTTGCATGACCAGTTCCATATCCATTACAGCAGTGATCTTAACCAGATACTGTACGATCACAACAAATTTAATTTCTCTCCAATTTCTCAGACTCTTCTGCAAATTTAAGCTACACAGTTATACCCATTAGGCCGCTGAGTCAAGATGCATCACAAAGAACGTAATTTATCAAGAGGATTGTGACACACAGTGGAGACTTGGCTAAGAACCAAGGTGGAAGAGCTCCAGGGATGAAAAGAAAATGATGGAATGGTCATTTCCATTAGAGAAGAACACCCTATCACAAATACTAATTGCAAATCACTATAAAGTACTCAAGAAAACTGAAATAATATTGTTGCAGTGAAAAAAAATCCTCACCTTTATTTGTTCATGCCAAATGACTATTTTTTGCAGGGGAAGGGAAGGTCTTTCAAAACATTCATTTGGTGTTTTCCCCCGATCAGTTCTTACGCAGACTGATAGCTGCGCTCTGTTTTTACCCTCCCTAGAAGAGCCTCACCCAGAGGACAGTACTTCAATATGTTCATTTTGTTACAGAATCATATCCAAAATGCCTAACAGAAATCAGCAGTGGCCAAGAATTTTCTGACTCTTTTTTTTTTTTTTTTTTTTTTTTTTAAGGTAATCACAAAAGCCAATTTATTAAAAAGTTTTCACAGAAAAGGCATTAACTTTGGCAGGATGGAAAAACAAAATAAAATACTGTCTTACAAAGATTACTGAGTATATGACTGAAACAGAAGATGCTCGGTCTGGTACAATCAGTAGCTCAGGACAGATTAAGATTTGCAAGATCTAAGCTCAAATTTCTACTGCACGTGCATGTGAAAGAAAGTAGTGCTTTGGAAGGCCTTTTCCAAGAAAAGTGTTCCAATACCTGTACAAATTCCTGACTCTTGAGGTAGCTCAGGTAACTAAGCCCAACGTTTTTACTACAGCAGACAGAAAAAAATATATATAATTTATTACAGTATTTTCCCAGAGAATATCTCCATTCAAACATTTTTTTTTCCTTTACAGCAGTTCTTTAGAGCAAATAAAAAAATATTATAGCATCATTTTATTTTTTCAGTCATGGAAATTGCTCACTGTGTTCCTGTGTACAGAACAGAGACACACACAGCGTGACCTAGGCCTCTCCAGTTCTTAATAGCGACATTTGTGTGTTGATGCCAACTGTTTTGATCCAATGGATAATAAAACATTCTAAGGGCTATGACAGAGGTGGAAAGAAAAGTGAAAATCCTTTAAGCAAAGCACTGGACAGATGCATCTCCACACACAGCCCCTCAACTACATACTGGAGAAGCACTTAGGTTTGATTTTGTAACTACAGACCCATAACTAACAAGTAACACAAGCACGTGTTCATAACCTACAAGATCAGAATCCTTAAGAGACATTTCCTGACTTTCTACCCTTTTTAATGGATGACGATTTTCTCCTCTTCCACTTCCTCCCCTTTTTGGTAACAAGGCGGCAGTTGTTGTTCTCAGAGTTTTCAGTCCCACTGATCACATCAAACGTTACAAATCCCAGACAGTAACAAACCCCTCCTGCTTTAAGGTAACAGAAGCATTACCTGCTAATAGCTGGTAATGATGGCTTTTACCTATATTGCCCAGCAGTAGTCTTTAGCTAGGCCTAAAGGCACCGAGTCCTCAGACACATTTATATTGGAGAAAAAAATGTTCTGTCTGCTTGCTGTCACTTTTTACTTTGTTTTTGTTTCCTTCACAAAACATCTATCAGAACAGCAGCCCTGTGGTCTTCAGAATTAGGGTGAAGAAGGAAGCTCTTTGTCAAATAAGTAGACTTCCCCCCAGCTTTTCCCCCCCCCCCTCCTTTTTTTTTTATCCCTACAGCATTTAAACTTACTAAACTTCAACTTGAAATATATTTTCTATATATAAAACCAGAAAAAGACGTGAAACATTTCCTGCAAAGACTAACCTGTGATGATAAGACATTCATTGTGATCCAAGACTTCAGTGATGAGCCTTGATACAATCAGTTCTGGGTTGATTAAAAACCGAATTTCTTCTTGTACTAGTCCTGCCCCGGTCACACCACCTCCAACAAAACGGTTTGCAAAATCAACCTAACAAAAATATATTCAGAAGGATTATGAGATAAGCAAACAGCATAAAATCCTTTCATTTCACAAGGTAAATAAAGTCCTGCAAAAAAATCTAGTAGTTCTGTTGAAATCTGCAGCTATCACTTAAAAATACAAGCAGCAGGCCAGAGCCTGATTAACATCATGCCTTTCTTTTTTTTTTCCTTTCTACTTCTCAGAAAACTTAAGACAAGTGACATATTACACAGCAAAATGAAGTTTTGCATCGCAAATGCTCTGAATCAAAGTTATGTGAATTTTCTTTGAAAAGCAGATATTTAAGTATAAAACATATTTCAGTAAATGTGAAAGTTTGAAAAGGATTTGGTTTAGTCAATAAAGTGATTACTATTTATGCAAATTAACTGCCCATATAAATTTATAATTTAAAAAAGTCACTTCATCTTTCAAATGCTATTAGCTTCTCACTGATTTTCATTTAGGCAGCTGCTGAGAGCACATTTGCAGGAGGGGAACCGAAGCTGCTGGAGTGACATGAGCATCTGAGCAGGTAAAACTGACTGAGGAGTCAGTCAAGTCTAAAGCACACCAAGACAGCCACTGCAACAGCAGCTCTTCCTGAAGTCTACCCTGGAAACACCAACGCACTCCCGTTGTTTAAGATTTGCTGAACTTGTCTATGATACAAAATGTAACATGAAAACTACTGAGACGTTCAGTGCGTCAGGATCCCAAGTGCACTTTAACTGTGCTGAGCAGCCTCCCCTCGGGCCCCTACCCTCGCCCCAGCACATACCCCCCGGACAAACGCGCACCCTTTCCCTGGACCTCGCCCGAGACACACCACGTACAGGCCCATGCCCAGCCCTCTGCTGACGCCCGCTTGCTGACCGGACGCCTAGGACTGACCTCGGTGACCCGACTCATCGCCTTCCCTGTCTGCCGACCACCAGCCTGTCAGCAGAAACTCTTATTGCCACCACCCCTGCTCTGCTTGTCCTGGCCAGCGACCCTGCCTGCCGAGGCTGGGGTCACCATGGACTCCTGCATTGCCTTGCCTTGGTCATCTTACTCCCTCATGGAGCGAGCGCTCTTTGAGCAGAAATACTTTGTTTGGCAAGACTTCAAATAGCCAGGAGGAAAAATATCACATCCTAGGCAATACTCACTTCTACAGAAGGCAACAGAAAGAGTACATGAGAAGGCATAATTCAACCTCCTTTCACCTCTGAGGGTACAGCATAGAAAATAGAGCCAGCAGAAAAATGGTTGTTATTAAGCAGTTGCTGAGTTCTTAATTTCAATGCACATTTGAGTGCTCAAAAACTCTGCAATGCTTTTTGCTCAAACAAGTCCTCTTATTCTCCTTCCTCCTCTTCTTCCTTTGCAGCACTTGTTTCTGGCTAAAGAGTTGTAAATTTTGTTTTGTTTTTCTAAATGAACTCTAGAAGGCAGACTTTGGGGTGGGGTGGGGAAGTGGGGGGTGTCGGTGGAGGAAAACAAACAACACAAAGAAACAAACAACACAAAGAAACAAACAACACAAAGAAACAAACAACACAAAGAAACAAACAACACAAAGAAACAACTAATTTGAAAACTCAAATGTGTTCCTTGATACAGATAAGGACAGGACACCCTCCTCATGAATTTCTTATGCTGACTGCTCCCGGACTGCAACAGTGGTGCTGGCAGCAGCAAAAAAGTCTCCTGAACCACTGACCTGGTCACTGTCTGGGGCACAAGAATAATTTTTTAAAAATAAACTGAAATCCTTGACAACTCATCAAGATCACAGCCTGAAACGTTTATCTTGTCAATCTTTGATCCTGGGTTGAACTAAAAGACCTGAAGCTGTCCAGGGCTTGTGATATTCTGTCAACTCTTTCTGTACCAGGTACATGTGCGAATGTAGATGACCTGAGGAATGCTGACAGTACTGAGACTGCCCATGGAATTAAATCTGATGTTTCTTTTACACTGCATAACATCTTGTCATTTAAGTCAACTGAGGATAAACAAATAACTTCGTTAAGCTGGCAGACTATAAAAGTATGACAAAAACATGACATAAAGCCACATTTACTGTTATAAGCGCTTACCTGTAGCATACCTTGTCCGTTGCTTTCGATGGTGCCTTCATAAGTGACATGCAATCTCGACAGTTTTTTCTGAGATCTATCATTGAGGAAAAACATTGTACAGAAAGGAGGATTACAGAATCTCCACACAAAGACATTCATTTTAACAGACAACCCATCCAAACTCAAGCTTCTTACACACCTTAACACACGGTGCTTTAAAAATACTCTGATGGATTAAAGAAAATGCATCTGCCTTTCAGAAACCATTAGTAAAGGTTTAACGTTGTTAATTGCTCAGTTTGTCCACCTCTTTCACCATAAAACCCCAAATCTGAAATTGAAGTTCTATGCTGTTCACAGAAGTTTGTCCCACATTAACTTGCTAACCAGCAAGAAAGCTGCAACACTTCTGTTTTCACGCTGGTTATCACCCATACTTTATTATCTTTCCTGTCATTTCTGAAATCACGTCAGCTCTCTCTTTCCCCCCACACACGCAAGAGCACCAAAGATGTGCTACTGTTTTAAAAATTCACTTAGGACTTGTTGACTCCACAGGCAAACGTACGTACCGGAAAACTCAGGGCACTCAAACTACTTGTGGCAGTTTACCCACTTGCCTCTGTACTTCCCTCCATAACAATCCATACCAAAAGTTATTTTCTGTAGCCCTTCTAAGGCCTGAATCAATTCCATATGAATGGGATTCAGTTATTATTGATTTTAAAAATGTCTTACATTAACAGGATGTTTGACTTACCTTTCCCAGTCTGGAAACTCCTGGAGACACTGCCTCGTAAACGTCACCAATCCCGTAGGTTCTACAGGCAAACCAACCCCAGAGGAAAACATATTAACTGCTAGAGCTTTAGTCCTTGGATTATTTTAAGTGGTAAGCTTTTAAAATTACAACCAACATCCTTCTTGGCAGAAACACAAGAACTTAACTTTCCTCAAGAGGAGCTTTGACTCTTCCCCTGACAGCTCATGCTGAAATTGAAAACAAGTAACAAAGACCAAAATATTCACTTCTCTTCTCCCTTGGGAGTATTTTTACAGATCAAGGAAAAACTATTTAATTGATTTTCACTTAAACTGTAAACACTACCAGAAAGACTCAATATTTGAAGTTAAAGTAAAATGTGCTGCCACTTAAGGAAAAAAAAAAAAGTGAACCTTTCAAGGTGACTACTGTTCAGCGTCAACCAGCAACGCAGAGTACTCTGGACCTATGGATGAAGCAGCAGCTCATATTTACAAGAAAGTCCTACTGTGTTGACAGACACAGTCTTAGTGGGTTCCAAACCAAGCCATTTTCAGCCCTGCCAAGATGCTAGTGAAATTCACTGTATTCCAACTGAGAAAAGACTCCTGCCCTCAAGAGAAAAAGAGGAGCCACTGCTCATTGCAGAAAGGATGCATTACTATCTTTCCTTATTTTACTCAAGTTGTTCAGCTTTCACAACAGAAAGAAAACAACAACATTTTATTACTTGATGTCATTCTAGTAAAAGCTTCATTTGAGACTCATTTCTTTGCTCCAGTAAGTCTACTGTGCTGGCTTGTGAAAAACATTCAAGCCGGTATGTAAAGCACAAACATATCCTTCCAAAAGCCTTAAATAATCCTATGCTTTTCTCCAAAATTATAGGGGTATAGGGAAAAAAAGGGTTGCTTGCTCTTAGGCAAAAGAAAAAAAGTGCATGGCTTTCAGTAATCAAGACCTTTTTCAGAAGGGAACTCTGGTGTTGGTGGCGATATTTTACAAATTCAGCATTCACCTTTTGGGCACAAAGTCTTCAGCTGGTATAGTGTCCACTGTGTTCTTTTACAACGAATTCAATCACCATTTACAATAAAAAGAGTTGCAAAACCACTACAGTAATTTATAGAGCTCTGTTACTTCAGTCTTGCTAATTCCTTGGACAAAAAAAGAACAAGAAGTGGGGTCTTTTAAAGGTATGACAGGAATTTTTAATTCATGTATTATAAAATTGTAACATTAAGAAATCTAATGTGGTACTTTCATAAAGCATGTTCCCCACAGATTTCCTAGGCACAGGGGGTCAGGGATAGCTGCATTAATTTAGGATTTGGTTTGCATGAAAACATTACTACTCAAATATAAAAAAAGGCTAGTACCCTGTATCTCTTCTGTCCCACACAGAGATCACAATTTACTTTTTACCTCAGAGATTTAGTTCTATTGACACTGCTGAAAGTCTGATAGCTGAAACAGGATGTAGCTGCATTAATTTGTGGTGAACTAAAATGATAAACTGAAAATGGACTGACTCGAGTAAAGGAATTTTTATATTTCATAGCTTAAAGCTGTCTGTCTTTTAAAACAAACCCTTCTGAGAATATGAAGCTAGTAGTGAAATACTGACATATAAAGAAAAAGTTATTTTAAAAATACTGTAAAGATATTGCTGCAGTTGTCATGTATGCTACTGCAGTAAAAGCTTTCTTCCCCAAAATATAATATATAAGCTCTGATACAGTTCTCACAAAAATAAATCCATTTTTAAAAGCTTATGCAGATGTTCAAATTCACGGTAACAACAGATGATCTGACTCTCACACTAAGGAAAATATCACACCAACTTCTAAAAGCGTTGGGGATATCTCATGTCTTGCTATTACTTGTTTTATTTGAACTGGGCAGACTTCACAATGGGGGTGAAAACATATCTCTATATATTTTACGTACCCCCCCATATTTATCTCAGAAAAAAGAAAACAGAATAAGCTCCGTGCAAAAAATTTCATTGCATGCATCATCTATAAGAGAAGAAGTGACATTAATATGAATATCAGTGTACTAGGCAAGCTGGCTTTTGTTACACACTTCCATCGTAATGCTGCATAGCCATTTCTAAACTTAATGGGATTAATTTTTTCATATATCTGCTTTGTAGCTCAAAAAAAAAAGAGTAAAGGATATACTTTTTTCTGTGACTCTCCTAAAATAGCAGAAAAGGGTCTTAAGTTTCTCAGGCTTCCTTGGTGACCGTCCTTCAAACAATCTGAAAAACAGGAAAAAAGCAATTAATTAGATTTCAGGGATATAGCGCATATTAATGATGCTGCTTCCTAATTTCGAGTTTATTTTTTTAACTATTATGCACGTACTTCCATTAGCTTCGCATTTAAATACTCTACTGTGGAAAGTCTAGACAGCCCCTCTGTAACACCGGTCTTCAGGATTAACAAGTTCTTTCACTTCCTAAATTTCTGATGAAGGTGCTAAGGGAATGCCTATCTCAAACTGATTTCATAACATGAAAAACATCATTTCAATATGAACATCCAGGAAAGCTACTAATTTTCTTTGCAACAGGCTGGGTTGGATTAAACTAAGTGACCAAGGGGTGAAAACATGTATGTTGAGTACTCCCAAGATCCAAATGTCTTACCCTACTTTCAGCTCAGTGAGTTGCAGAGAAGAATTAATGCAACCACATTCCTTTCAAGAGTTGCACGGCCTCATCAGCGGTTCTAAAGAAAAGAGCCTACCCCCAACAGAAACAGCTTCATCCACTGGGCTACTACCGGCATTCTAACATTCATTTGTGAAAACCTAAGCATTAAAAAGCAGCATCCTATTTTTAGCCATTAAGTGAATGTATTCTTTTAAGGTTAGCTGAAATACTTTTACTGCATCATCCATCTTCCACCAACTTGAACACGCATTACTTAATTTCACTTCCAACAAAGTGACAAGGCATTGTTATTGGCAACACATAATGGAATTTATCTGGAAGGAAGAATAGCGGTGACTTCAGAAATAATACCCTTTGAGTAGGAAGTTCACTAAAAGATGTCTGATTCAGTGAAAGCCCCGAGGATGTAAGATTCCTCCCCAATAAAGGCATGACACAACATTACTCATTCGTTTCCATGTACTGGAATGACAACCTGCCTTTAAAACCAGAACGCTGTCAGGTGAATTTAGCTTTTAGTAGTGAAGTCAACTAGATTTTTTTCAGTATTTAAAAATTCTTATGCAGTATACATGCTGAAGAGATCAATTTCATCCAAAAATCTATATTAAGCCCCAGAAGTTAATTTTGAAAAGGTTTTATGAAAACTTGTTTATTCTTTGAATAATCAATCAGGACTTTAGGAAGGCAAACTCTAATGGACCAATGCAAGTTCTATCAAAGGCTTGCACAACTAATACGGGGTTCATAAAAGAAAGAGTTGATATGTGAGTGCACATGTGTGTCTTGCCTAAATGCATAAATTATCTCTGACCTTTTATCTGGAAGTCTCATTTGGTATGAATCCTTTAAACTGGTTAATTTATTTATTAGCCCAATCATGCTTTTACTGGATTTTTGCCTCTTCACATCAAATGGAAATCTTGCTTACCCTGCAAACTCTCAGGAGAGAGTTCTTCATGTCGCAAAGGCGACACGTGATTTGGCATAACTAGCAGACTGGGCAGAAGCCCAGAACTGGAAAAACTATGCCTGAAGTAAGTCAGATCAATCTGAAAGGCAATGACAAGGCAGATGACCTTGGTGTCATCCATTACAATTACTCACCAAAATGCAGTCACTCTGCCAAGGAGGGAATTTCAACCAAGTATTTTTTTTAAATCTGAAGTGTTCAGCATTGGCCTGTCTTTTCTCTTGTTAAAAGCTGTGATAACTACCTCTCTTCTTTCTCCTCTGGGATCAAAGCTAGAGTAATGCTGAAAAATCTCATTTACAGCAGACAAATATTCCCAAAACACCATCTATAATTACAATAATGAGAAGAGATATCTGTAGTTCTGTTCTAGCCCTATACGGATCAGTAAAAACCACAGGGCAGCTCAAAAGAATTCAAAAAGCTCTGGGTTCTGGCACAGGCATTCCTTGCTACAGAGGGATACTCCATACAGTAGGGATAGAATAATGCTGTGGCGTTCAAAATTAGCTATATTTTGACCTATTAGCTATACGCATCCAGTAACTACAATCCATCAGCTCTTTTCGAGCAGGAAGCCTAAGAGCTCTCATCACCCTTCTCCTCCTCACAGTACTTGCTCTTCTCTATGACATAATATAAATTGCACTCTCTCTTTGAGAATCCACTGTCAAATATATTTAATTTTTTTGTTATAAACAATGTTTATTTATTTATTAAAACCAAAAATCAGCAAGAACAGTCCTGCACACACATTTTAGGACTGAAACCACCATAAATTATGTTTGTCCAAACCAGAATGCACTAATAAAGAATAGCCATTTATGGCAGGTTGAAAACCGTTTGTCTTAGATTAACATGCTTGGATTTACTTCATATTTTCTGTGTCTAGAATTTACCCTTATCAGTGGCAAACTGAAGATGGCTATCTGCAAACATACTTTTTATTACATATAGGTTTGCAAAATACAAGCCACTAGTATTATTACTTGCATATTTTCACATAACCAGACCAAGGAACTCTTGCTTTCAGCTATTTCAAGTAGAAGTGCTTTACAACATTAGGAATTTGTTTTAAAAGGCCAATCAGACCAGTGGAAAAATCCCCACAGATTTTAATGGGCTACAAGTTAGCCTTAAACCCTCACAGTATCTAATTATTTAAAGTTATTGCTATTCAGTTGAATTTGATTGATTCGTACGTTCTTTTAAATTTCCACAGAAATCTTATCATGACATCAACGACTCAGACGACTTCCACCAAGCTATACGATAGTCAGAAGAAAAGCACAAGAGAAAAACCAACCGCCCTCAACACACGCAGGCAGCAAAGCTGTAAGCACAGCACAAAGTAACCAGGCATCTTTGTAGATGGAAAAGTAAAAGCAAGTGATATTAAAAACGCTGGAAAATGGCCCAGCCCTGCCTCCTCAATTTAAGTGAGGGTATAACATGGCAAAGTTAGGAATGTTTTAACCTTGAAGCTTACTTCTGAAATGATCAATTAGGCACCATTATGAGAAGTTTTATTTCTGAAGGAAATATCTCTGTTTTGAAGAACAAAGCTACATGAGGGCATCAATAAGATATTTAATAAAATTCTTCTTCAAGCTTTGAGACACGGTTCCTGCTAAAAAAAACCCACCCAAAAATGTAAGTAGAAACCACATAATCAATTTCCCGACAGAAGAACCCAAGGCCAAAACCCATTAATTCCAATTAAAGAACGCATCCAAATGAAGTGCACTGTAAATCAAACGCAAGGCACTGCAAGCCCGCTTTCAGTTGAAGTAATTGAAATATTACTGGCAACTGCATACGTAAGCTGTTCTGCTTTGTACGAGATGTTCCCACTGCCATGCGGCTAACTTCAATTTAGCAGATACGGGAGCTAAGAAAGCTGGCAGGGCTGATCACCAAACAGCTGCGGATTTATCTCTGGCTCCCAGCTTCCAAGCCAGGGTAGCAGCAACGTTAATCAAATAAAAGACCTCTACAAAGATACACTTAAGTATTCAAGGAATCAAGGGCAGAGATTTAAGAACGTAAGAAAGTAGATATGTGAACAATGTCATAAAGACAAAGCAGATTGTTAAAGTCATTGTGGATAAAAGACAACTCTTTCCTAGCAAATACTCAGACACTTAATTCAATTGTTATGAAGAGAAATCCTATCTATGAGAAATTAAATATTAAAAATAATAAGAATCGATATTGGGAAAATGTAAACATTATTTTTTTAAGAATTAACAACTGTCAGTAAACATACAGTAAAGTTAAAAGGCATTTTGTTATAATATTTCAACAATTGTTACAAGAATGTGTGCATCTGTTTTGCATTAGTGTTTTGTAAAATTTTAGGGTGGAAAAAAGCATTTTAGAAGTGTAATTAATACTCCCTTTTTTGCAGTCTCATTGACTGCAAATTCAAAATTGACTTGTTTTCAATCAACATTTCCACCTCACAAAGCTGGAGCCAAAAGCTCTAAAGAACCTGCTCCTAAGACCTTTGACGAATGCCTCAGCCAGCGGTGCTGCTCCTTCTATTCGCACACAGTTCTGTAAGCGAAAACCAACGTGGTGATTTCAGCATTACTGCACAAGCGTGTCGTCTTTTCAAGAACAGAAGCAAGGAAGGCGCTTCAAATACAGACGCGTAGGAGTAATCCACACCCACAGAGTGGTTTATAGATTTTTAGAAGTATCTTGGCAAGTGGTAAATCTGCGAGGTACTTCAAAGGGTGCATTTCCAATGATGCAACATCAACATGATTTAGTAACAATAACAGCTACACAAGAGTGACCTTGGCCTGCATGTAGTTTACTGTGGAAAAGTTGAGCCAGCTTAAGTAAACAGTTCCAAAACGCGTTGTTTCCGATTAAGGTGTAATTAAAATACCATTGTTTACTTGCAAAATTTAATTTCTAAGGTGCTAAATTGATCCCTGGATGTTACTTGGAAAAAGTGGTTCCAGTAATTTTACAAGCAGAAGGAACCATTGCAATCATGTGGTTTAACCTCCCAGTTAAGCAGTTTCACTACTGGTATTTACACCCCCAGCCTGTATCTTCCCATCCCAGGCTGGGCTTCGAGTGTTTCTTTTCAAAGAGTAAAATTATATCTCTCAATTGAAATTGGTACCTATCATAAAACTCAGAAAGCTGTCCACACTGGAACAATACGCAAAAGTTTGCAGCGTGGATCATGTTTCAAAGACAGCTTCCCATAAAGGGAAGCATTTCATGTGTGCTGTTTGCCAAAACGTGAATACACAAATTTACAGTTATGATCCCCACACAACCTGTGTTTTTTCTTAGCTACCACAGCGACCAAATACTGTCTTTTTTTCTTTACTACTATAGTTGAAGACTCGCTCACATTGTTTGTTATATTTTTGTGTGATCTCACTAAAGATAGTATTGCACCTAAGCAAGTGCAAGACATTTTACTAAAACTCCATTTTTCTCCTACAAATAGAAGTGGAAGGAGGATTTACAAGGAACCAGTCTATAGATGAATTTCACCCAGTAAAGGGTGGAGCAGAAATGCAAACACTGACTAAGCGTTACCTTCAACCTCAAAACCAGAACTAATCACAAAGCAGACCTTTAGTCTAAATGTCTAGAATGACAAAACACTTAAGGGAAAAAATATAAACCAAGCATCTTGCTTTTTCTATCTTGCTGCATTTCAAGCCTAAGCTTATCTGACGTGTATGTGCAGGGTGGAAGTACTCGTGTGTTACTGTCACGCTTGTGTTACTCTCCACGTGATAGAGGGCTACTTCCATTAAAAGGCTGAGCATTCTCAATTGCTAGCAATCTCAGCGGGAACCACTTACATTTCGTACTGATACACGGAACCCTAAAGGAAAAACTAATATAGTGTTGAACGGCACAATAAACTCATCATTTAGGATTATGTCAGTTGCACTGGGGAGCACACAGAAGCATCTCTTCCATCTTTCTCCTGCAACTTTTTGCCCCTCCGGGACAAAAAAACCCCAACCAACCAACAAAAGTAGTTCCAAGAAAAGAAGAGGAAAAATAAACTCTCCTTTTTTCAAAGACAGCATCATCTTTTTAATTATTTTTTAAGCTTTGATTTGCAATGCTAAACACAGTTGATCAAAACACTTTGTTTCAGTAAAGGTAGAATCATAGAAAGGTCTGGGTTGGAAGGGACCCCAAGGATCACAGAGTTCCAACCCCCCTGCCACAGGCAGGGACACCAACCTCCAGGCCTGGATCTACACAAGGTTGCCCAGGGCCCCGTCCAACCTGGCCTTGAACACCTCCAGGCACGGGGCATCCACCCCCTCTCTGGGCAGCCTGTTCCAGCACCTCACCGCTCTCTCCGTAAAAAACTTCCTCCTAATATCTAATTTAAACCTTCCTTCCTGTAGCTTTAATCCATTCCCCCTTGTCCTGCCATTATCTACCCTTTTAAAAAGTTGGTTCCCCTGTCACTATATTATTTGGTCCTGTCACTATATTATTTGACATTTTTATTAAATTCTGCTCAAGGCAGCTTTAGTCACACACATATTAAGGACTGCCTGTAGATATTAGTGTACCTAATGTCTAGAAAATCTGCATGCTTTAATGTGCGCAGAGAGAGAGAATCCCATCATATAAGTGTAGGAATGCATATGGAATTGTGTGCGCTTATCGCCTGATTGCACAGGATAGAGAACAGCCTTTGTCTCTCTCTAATATGAAAGCACTTCAGCCTACCATATAGGAATAACTGGAATTGTATTAGTTACCTGTATCCTCTGTCTGAGAAAATTGTTTCAATTGTTTATGTATTGGGTGAGGTTGCCCCCCATACAGAAATATTTATCTGCCTTTTAAACCAGAGTGCTGCACTTCAATGAAAAAGATGGAAGATAGTTCCAGTCAGTTCTGGTCAAGGACTTTTCATAATACAGAGCTGCAACAAGTGTTTCATTGCTACCATTTACACTCCCATTATTAAGAGAAATGAATTACACAATGTTTCCTTCCTGCTTACGTACCTGTATTTTGTGACTAACGATACCCCAGGACCCACTCTGGTCTCCCAAGCACCCCAGAGGGTGCACAAGACAATCTACTAGGGTGCAGGAAGAAAATAAATTTTGTATGATTCATAAAAAATATTTTTAAAATACTGTTTATTTCATCTTTATCTCATACTTTTATTTTTTTTTTTTTTGGTGCGTGTTTTAGAATGCAATATGTTAGTACAGTAGCGCATATATGTAATTTATAAGTAAATAAATATGCATGTATTGGGGGTGCATGCTCAAGAATTTCTTACTGATAGGTATGTGCGATCAAAAAAGTTTGAGACCACTGCCATAATCAGCTTTAAATACTTAAACATCAATTAAATAACATAAAGAAACCTTAGCAAATTTAAAATGGTAAATTCTTATATCCAGTATAAGATATAAACCCTTCTCGGAAAGTTCTGCAGCCATTGAAAATACTTGAAGTGAGAACTAAATTAAGGCTATTCAGAATATCAAAACTTCAACTCATGAAATCTGTGCTTTATATAAATCAAAAGCAGATTGATCCAGACGAGGAATCCCTCACAGCGAGAAGAAAGGCAGAGAAAATAACCAGCGCTCTGACAGCACAAGAGGAAACACCCCTGTCCGGATCCTGCCCTTCCCGCGAGGAAGGCATAGCACCACCTTACACAAGTCAGGTCCAGCAACCTCAGTTCTGCTTCTCTGGTGCCTAACGGATGTCTCTTCCACTTAACAACATGAATTTCATCTTTCTCTATTGAAACCGCCTTTCTTTCCTCTGTTTATATAGGAAGTAATTTAGAGTTTTTGAATTCCCTTGGCGTCAAGTAGGAGAAAACCAATACATTCAATAATTCAAACTCATCAGCAATTTCTTTCTTACTGTAGAAAGGTACGAGCTGTCATCATCTCAAAGTTATTTTCAGAACATCGTACTATTCAACACCCTTACGTTTAATTAGAACTTCATCTTTAGATTAAATAGTGACTTTAAAAGACTTATCAACAATAAATTGAGCAATGTAATTTTGTTGGTAATCGAAATGCAAAACCCACCTTTCCATCTCATACACTCACATATACACACATCTCTATTCTCTGTGCTCTTAATTTTGGACTTTTCTTCATTGTGGCAAGTAACTTGGAGCATTATAAACCTGTTTTAAGAAAATGTTTTGGTGATTTAGGAGTCTTAAAATACATCAGATTGATATTTGCCTTTGATGAAATGATAAGATGCTAACTCTAAATACTCAGCACCAAGGAATAGCAGGGTAAAATGTTGTACCCTGCGGATCTAAAACAAAAGACATCCCACAGCATGGTACAACTAAGTCCTGGACTAAATTACTAGACTTACTAAGCTAACAAAAAAGTATTCAGATTGAGTACTGCTTTAATCACTATAGTAATTACATCAGACTTGTTAAGAACAGTGTCCTTTTAAAGTCGTCTATTTAAAGAGTGTTTCATCATTTGTCACATAGAAATGATTTTACATTTTCCAGAAAATTATACTCAAAGTAATCCATCCAAGGCTAATTAGAATATAGATCTAAGGCAGACGTAACCGATTTAGTTTTGTAGGATCAGTGTCTGTAAACTCAGAAAACCTAGAACAACTTTGCAGAGGAGCAATGCATTTCTCAGTCCAAACCAAGTTTTCTCAAAGTCGCTAGATAATTTATTCCCCAGAGAATACTCATTAGTGTCGCAAAATTGATGTTGTTTATGAAGAGACAATTGCATTACTGGTAAATTAGATTTCAATTCTCCTGCGTAAATGTACTATACAGTTTGTGCATTTCCTTTCATATATTATACATTCCATAAAAGATATATATCTTAACTAGTGGTGTCCCCCCCTCATTTCCAATCACTTGAAATTACTTTAAAGGTCTATTTGATAAAGATGAAGAAATTCAGTCCTAGTGGAATCCTGGCGGTTTCAGACCAGAGCATCCACTAATACATGTGCCCAAAGAGCCACCAGGCTTATGGCATTACACATACTACCTTCAACTATGAATGCAACCCAGTTGCTTTGATGGGAGCTATTACAGATGCATACATAGTATCTCCAGTTTAACTGCAGTAGCTTTTGGAAAACAGGAGGGGTTTTTTAGTTGTTTTGTTTTTTAACAGGAGTTATTGTAACTTGATACAACAGGTAAGAACAGAACCGTAGAAAACCAAAGATACAGCAAAAGCAAAGCAAGCCCTTGACAAGCCTGTCTCCTTTTCAGTCATCCAGAACACTGACCCAAGATTGAGAAGGTTTTTTTTTTCCTTATACTTCACTTTTACATATAATCAAAGGAGGTAGTTTCCCAAATTACCGAATTCTATAGCGTTAAGACACAGGTCTGATAACTTGGTCAATAGAGGGGAAGAACAACTTCCACAGTGCAAAGTCTTGTGTGACAGTGGACAGTATCCATTTCAGCCTCTCATAAAAAATAAATGCAAGAAAGTATAGTTCAATCTTTAATACATTTCAAGAGGAATATATTTTTATGAAAGTGCTACGTTAAGCCAAAAGCTATTCACAAATAAGATTAATTACAAGCATCACCATAAGAAACTACTTTAAGCTGCAACTGTTGTAATTGTAGAGATGATCTCAGAAGGGTCAACGCAATTCGTGCTCTACATTCAACTAGCATGCAACTTCCATAGAAAATTTATCAGTAAGAGGAATAAAATGGTAAATTTAATTATTTCTTTTGTGATGGGATATTTTTGCATAAAGCTGCCCAATTTCCATCTTATAAAAGTGTTTTTAAAAAGAAAAACTGAACCCTTTAAATTTAACTTGGTATTTTGAATGGAGCGGTATTTATGCTATTTAGTATGATCTAATGTTTGGCCACTGAACTGATTTCATTCTATCTACTAGAATTCACAGATATTAAAACTCTTAAAGTTCAAACTACAAATTCCATTTTATTAACTACATCTGAAATGAATTATGTTATTCATGACTTAAGAATCATAACAGGCCTTATCCTTGCCAAGTACAAAAGGGAAGAATTCAATTAAATTACTGAGTATTTCATTATACACAGGTGACTTTCAGTCCGTAGCATGATGAACAATCCAAATAGTTTAATATTACGTTGTGACACTGCCTAAGTGCTTCAGTGTCAAAAGAGGAATGCTCACTTTGTTTTCTCCTCTCATCTGGCAAGACCAACAGGCAGGAGAGGAAAGGTAAAGCAGAGATAACTTATGTTAATACTAAAACATATAATAGCCTTTCTTCCAATCAGTTGCAGTTGCTAGCACACGCAGCAGCATTCAGGCAACTTGCCATCATCACTGCAGTAGAAGTGCCAAGCACCGGTGCATCAGAAAATGCTTAACAGAGGGAAAAGGGAGGAAAAAAGGGAGGGGTGAGTGGGAATAAGTAAATTCTTGGTATCTCGCACTGCCCGCCTGCTGTTTTGTCAAGCAGATTTGTACCTTGTGGGGAGCAGGGATGGAAGTCACAATACGCTAGTTAATACCACATGAAAACCGAAAGCAGGGAGAAGACTGGGAAGGAAGAGGGAACATGACAGCATTTAAATGTAGAAACCATAACTATTTTATAGTGTACAAAAAGGTACTAGTGTTTAAGTCTGCATAAATGGAATTGATAAATGACTGTTGTGTAAAACTGAAAACAGAAAACCAGCTTACACAGTTGTGTTTCTAACTTAAGGCACAAAATTTTATTTTTTCAGTCTCAAAGTGTTGAGTAGAGGGGTGGAAGCCTTTTGTATGAACATGGAAAGGGTATGCATAGTGGAATCGAGGAACACCACATCTGCTAAAGAAAAAAAGCCCTCAAATGCATCCACTCATTAATTTTGCTTTGTTAGGGAACCATTTATCCCCAAAGTCGTTCATTCACAGTCATGTAGCAGATGAATTATGCTGAGGAAAGAACTAGGTCTGGAAAAAGCTGCAAACCATAATACTGTGGGAAGAAAAGGTTGTTGTGCAGAGCAATCTGTTATGCCCATCCCTAAGCAGACAGAGCAGAGTAACAGCCTCCAAAGCCTTTACATCAAAGCATTGTTATAAAGATGAAAATGTCACAAACATTTTAACTTCAGTCATTGCCTATGGCCTTCTGAATCTATCCAGCTTCACGGAGGGCTTTTCTGTAAAAGCTGAAAATACACACTGCGATGGACCAAACCCTGTAGTCTTTACAAGCCTGAAACAATAGCTGAAAACCTGACATTTTATTCTCTGTCCTTGCTACTGAAGAACTAACTTTGCAAGGTTGACAGGAGGAAGAAGAAATAGGATGCTATCCATCCTCCATCTCTCCGCTTTTTAGATTTCAAGTCAGTCAGGTTACACACAGTAGCACAGCAGAAAACTGTAAATTCCTGTAGTACTCTCTCCACCGTTCACCCACTTCAATCTCCTTTTGCTTTTATCCTGACAGTCCTCGTCTCACTGACACATTCCCTCTTATTTTATCCACTGCCCGCCACACCTCTATTTTACTTAACTAATCTGCTCATTTTCAAATGCAAAGTACACGGGGGGAAATTTTGGTTCAACAAATGGTTAAGAAAAAAAACCCAAAAAAAACCAAAAGGAAACTGTAGTTATATAAAAATCGCATAAACTGGCAAACATCGAGGAACAACCACTTTTAATCCTCAGGAACCAAAGGACATCAGCTTCCCTTCTTTTCTCCAGTTTGGCAACAATATTCTTGCACTAACACAAATAAAACCGTCTTTCTACCCTATGTGACTAAAGGGTGAGCATTACCTCATCCATAATGCAAGAGAAAGGCCTGAAGATTGTCTGCTGTATTACTCCTTAAATAACGTTGTGGAACGTACTATGAGTTATAGCACTGGGAAGCCAAGTCAGAAAACAAAGGAGGACTTACTGGAATAGGGCAAAAAATCCCAAATAGTTTATACTGGTCATTTTTTAAGACTATAGCAGGAAACTATTTACTTGATAATTTGCCAAGGCTTTTTTTAAAATTAATTCAAAATATTATGCCCCAAGTTAACC
>KL285922.1:52288-69735 GCA_000699545.1 Podiceps cristatus
TTGCTGTGCAATGTTCATAGAAGAGAATATGAATTTACTGCAGTGATTTAAGAGCATCTTGTTCTGTAGTTGGTGAAAATCTAACTGCTCGATTTATAACATGCTCAAGTTACAACAAAACCTGATACCTTAAAGTCCTTTACAAAACAAAGCAAAAAAAACCCAACACCCCCCCCACCCCCAAAAAACCCCACCCAACCAAAACCACCTCAGCTAGAAGCGTGCAGCTGGTACAGTCAAACATAACTCCTTCCAGGACTTTACTGTCCTCTTTCACTGCTCTGAACATAAATATTTTTTTAATGCAGGGATGGTACTTTTCATTGATTTGTTCTTACGAACTAATGGTGGAAAAATATGCCTAATCATATGGTACATTAATGCCCACCCACGCTTCTCTACCGTAACCCACTGCACTGTTGGAATAAGCACCAAGGCAGCGACACTTTTCCCAGTATTTTTTTCTGGTCTCTCTTCTGAAATACGGAGTGCGGGGAGTCCTGTGCTAGCCCTTAAAGAGAGCAACCATCAAAACCATCATTAGAGCATTGGCATGCCTGATAATTTATTCTGCGAAGTTCTAGTCTAATATAGCTCTTATGATACACGTCCCCAAGTGTGCTGGATCACAGGTAACAGTATTTTTATATTTCATCTCAGTGTCCAGCACATATACACTACATATGTTAACTGTGAGGAATAAGAAAACATCTATGTCAATAATCTATCCAAGCTCCAGCCTAATAAACTTAAGGCTGATCTACACAGACCTGTATGGAAGTGTCTGGAAGACAATAAATTGTCATTTCTAATCTACAAGTCCATGTGGACCATAATATTCTGCAGCATGAAATGTCTCCATCCTTTTCTCCCATTTAAAACTGAAATAATCATGTTTAAAAAATAAAAGATGTGAAGAAAAATTTCTAATCAAATATGTCTGTAACCTAGTGTTGAGGAAAAAAAGAGTAAGCATTTGTTTAGAAATTAGAGTGTCTTTAATGAAATTCTTATTGTGGTCTTGAAACCTTTTTAGGCTAACTTGTAGCAAAAAAAAAGGACAGGTTTATTTTAACATGCAGCTCTACAACTGCCTTAGAATAAGAGATTGTATGGATGATGAAGAAACAAGTCCTATTGATCTAACTTAATGTGCAGATCACCACTGCTGACACAAAGGAGACAACGGAAACATGGCTGGGGAAACACTAACCTTTAATTTAAACATATATAGAACTCTTGAAGCACAACTGAAATATACCATTTGCAGACGAATGGCTCACGAAGAGGTAGGGAATTATATCAGCCTAATTACGCCACAGCAAGGGCGTGTCTGTGTGTGTGCATCATGAAAAAAATAAAAGTTTGGAACATTAAGCATATCTTCCTGTGCACAAGATACTTTCTTACAGAGTTGCATCGTTTTCTTGTCCCTTAGAGGTAAATAGAAAAGACAGAAAGCTAACTACTGAAATTAGTGACAGAAACATGAAAGAAAGGAGTTTCTCCCCTAAATGACAACAACAGTATTTTCATTGAAGGGTTATCAGCTTCATTTACTCCAGAGTGCCATACCTGTTGAAGTTAATGTCTGGATAACTAGAATACTCAGACTTCATCTTCGCATTGCGACGTGGAAAAGTACAGAAGAAAGCATTGGCCAGAAAACTAGCAATCTGTTCCTGTGACATTGTGATGGAGTGATTCATCTTTTGCTTCAGTAGAGGTATTGGCTACCAACAAAAGAAGTGAGGGGGAGGGAGGGGCAGGAGAGAAGGGAGGAAAGAAGAAAGAAAAATAATTATCTTACCCGTTTTAAAAGAAAAAAAACAGGAGCACAAAATTACATTTGTTAAATTAGAGCAAGAGTAATTTAGGCCATTGGTGAACCCTTTAATCAGCAGCACCATTAAAGTCAAGAACAGTTTATTCAAGACAATTTGGAAAAAGCTTGCTTGACAAACTGCAGATTTCTAATCAATAATAAAAAGAAAAACCAAGAAAACACAACTTATCAAACAAAACCATGGGGAATGGAGAGGGGGAAAAAATAGATGGGATGTTGCAAATCCTGGGCAATCTCAAAAACCCAAAGTAAAAATCCACTTGCAATAGCTGTATAGTTAAGAACCCTTAAGGAACGCTTTCAGCTACAATAACCATGCTTTATACTTTACAAAGAAACGTGGAAGCCACGCCACAGATCATCACTCTATGACTTGCTTTGAATTTTTTTCCATCCTACTTGAAGAAATTACACTGGTAATATCTGCAAAAAGTGCATGATTATCCATTCTTTTATAATCAGAATGAACAAAAAGCTCAGCTTCACTTCAGCCTTCAGCTGGAGTTTTATTTGACATGTCAGGGTTTCTTTAATACAAAAAGAAACAAAGGAAGGTGGCTTTAGCCTCCTTATATGGAATTTTCACTCATCACACTCAGGGCATTTTATTCATTTATTTATTTTTAATTATGTGACAATACTGGCAGTGGGGAGAATCATTCTGACTGCTAGGGAGTCCAGTAACAACTACAACAAACCCTTTTGACAGGCGAAAGAGTCTTCCAATATTCTTAGCCATCATCATTAGCCTAGCTCCAGGAGAGCTGAGCAGCTACACTTTAATCCTTTCAGTTGCGAATACAGAAATTGCTACTAATTTAGACTGTTGAATACACAGCCCTCTTTACTCCACAAAACAAACAGATTTTCCTCCATTCACATTCACTGAATCTCATTCTGTCTTCTGGCTATTTAATTAACAAGCTATATTATGATGTCTGAAGTCACACAGCTGGAGGGGGAAAAAAACCCGAGCAGCGCTCTCTAGTAAGTTTACAAGCTTATAAAAATAGGATATTTTGGACAGTATGTTATATTGCAACAAATTTAGCTTTAGGTCTAAGCAAAAAACCGAGTCTGACAAAGTTCTTCACAATTTACACTGCCTAACAGTACATCATCTTTATAAAAGGTATTACTTCGTGAACTTGCAAGTCTTATGCTTGACTATGTTCAGAAACTTCATAGCATTCTCAAAACCTTCCCCCATCAGGTGACTATTAAAAAAAAAAAGACATATTCATCCCGTCTGAAGTTACATTATCTACTGTAAGACCCCTGCAGCTTAACAAAGTAGGGAGAGATTTTACCGGCTCCTGTCCAACAAAATCAATTTAGAAAATTGCAACAAAGGAGATTACAAATCAGAGTCATTAGCCTGCTCATGTGTGACCTATCATACATCCTCACTTACTCGATCAGTCCTATTCACTTTTATCAGCTTGACTACCTACAGAACTGATTCCCATAACAATAATAAAGAATCAGTTAAGGTTTGTATGTGCACAAGTATTGCGATGCTCTAACTGGAATAAAACATGCTCCCAAGTAAATGAAGGATTTATGAAAATACTGCTTCTAGGATTAAAAAAAAAATAAATCTAAAATTAAAAAATTAGATGTTTCAAGATTTTTCATATATTTCAGTTTATAAGTGTTATTTTAAACCTGAAAGGTTTTGTGGTCATTTCATTTAAGAAAAGCAACTAGCAACTCCAGCATACAGAAAGTGTTACTGAAGTTCAGGCTAAAAATATGACAGTGAGATATATTTTTTTTACATTCTATTAAATCATTATAGATGTGCATTGTCCATTCTGCTCCTTGGGCCTCAGCTACATTCAGCACAAAAACTACCGCTTTTATTAAGTGCATAACATGATCCTTATGTTTTGCCCTTAGCCATCGGCAGTTACAGTTTGCAGAAAAGTGATGTGCCGCAGAGCGCTGTGCTTACTCACCTGGGTGCAGATACTGGGGAGACAGAGCGCCAGCTTGACCATATCAGGAAGAATGGACTGGAACAAATGTTGAGCCTCTGCATCTTCAAGAACCTGTCAAAAAGAAAGGGGGTGGGAGGAGGGAAGTGGCTTTTTACCTCAGAAATAATGATCACATGAAAAGTTTGTGAAAACAGGACTCATCCAAAAGAAACAAGAGAAAAAAATAGGTTCTATTAGCTCCATGCAAATCTGTTGCATTTTTCATGGTAGTACCTCACTGCATTTTACCTTGCAATAATCTACTAACTGAAACACAGAGACAACTCAAAACGTCACCAAACACCCTATGAAGGAACCTTGAATAAGTTATTGTTTGACACTTTCCAAAGCAATGAACCAAATTCTCAACTGATAACCATCACTACCCAACCACAGTACTGGAATGATTTACTTAACTTTCATATTCAGGGGACAGTCCAAGTACCTGTGACATTCTCCTAAGGACACATGAAACGTGCTGCTGGGTCAGATCAGTGGTCCTCAGCAGCAGGAAATGCCATCTAAGAAGAGCAGGCAAGCCTGGGCACTTTCTGCTGTCCATCCCCACCACAGTCCCTCAAGACCTATAGCTGTTGGATTACATACATTAAAGGGTGCAGCTTGCCTCATCCCACATACTGGAGTTGCAATCTTTTCAGTCTCTTCCTGTAAGACAGTTGATCTTATGACTATTTTACCTGCTCTAATACTCTTTCTGAGGAGAGAACAGAATTAACAACACTCAAAGAACCTGACATACCAATGTTTCACAAGGCTTCTCAAAGCTTTTATATACTCAAGACCAAGTCACATCAAACCCTTCTTGTCCCGTTCTCAATTCCCTTTCTGACGCTGTCTTTCCCACTGTTGATGTGTTTGGCTGCCAAAGTGTATCAAGCCAACATATTCAAAGTCCAAGAACTCTCTCCTAAGGTGCACCTGCCAATTTTGAGCTCAACATCCCACAACATCCATGGGTTAAGATGAACGAACCGACACCCCACACCCCCATTCCTGTATCACACACCTATATATAAAAGCTCAGATAGGCACATGAATGGGAGGCTGTGAAAAGAAAAGCAACATAAAGCAGCGCAGTTGCAAAATGCAAAGCGGCACAAAAGCACGTCATATCCGCAGAAGTCTCACATTCTGACGTATGATTCATATGGATTCATACAGAATGCTGTATGATCAAGGACAGAAAAGCATGTTCTACATCTTCCTGTGCGCTGGTGCCGTTTTTCCCCCGCTCTAGGGATCCAGGCACCTGATGTGACAGACTTACATTTACATGCTGCGTTTAAGGCAGAAAGCAGAGAAGAGAACACACAACTTGCACTACAGCTGGTCAGATCAGCTTCCTGCCTCCCTCTTTGCTCTATGTCCAGGGATCTGTATTTGAGACAAATACCGTCTACTGGTTTCTAAATTAAAATTGCTAAAATTCTGAAACTGTGGCTTTAAACCTATAGAATATAATTTTTCAAGTAAAACTGTTAGAAAATAATTGGATTTACTACCAATTTCACATGAAACCAATAGCAGACAGAATGGATAAAATGACATCAAGTTATTATCAACTTTTATCTCTGCAACACTTAAGACTAATTGTGGAATCACAGAAAGTGATCTTTTTAGTCATATAATCAAAGCTTTGCAGTTCACACTTAAATGGAAAGTCTCACACAGACTTCAGCATGTGAAAACAGATAGCGACAGTTTTCTTAAGAGGAAAATACAGTGCCTCTGATTCAAAGCATATTGTTCCCCATAAACGCCAAGCTGGAAATACTGTTTGAAGGCTAACAACTTCTATTCTCCCGAGATCATCAAAATAACTACAGAAGTATCTGTGCTCTATTCCCTCTCATTCCAAGTGATATAAAGGGATAAGAATATTAAGGAAGTTTAAAAAACAAACAAACAAAAAAACCCAACAACAACAAAAACCCCAACAAAACACAAACAAATGCTCAAAGGACAAACAACTTACAGTAGGGAGGGGGGAAAATAAAACAATCCCAGTACCTACACATTTACTTTCCATGCATTATGTACGCTGCTCATGCAGGCATACAAACAAGGTTTTAATTTAAAGTTTTAAATTGAACAAAAACTTAGAAAAAACAACAAGCCTTGGGAACATGAAAATCATTCGATGTAATACAGGAAGAATCCAAGTAATCTAGAAATTATTACAGAAAGTCAACTTTTTTTTTTTTTTTTAAGGTTAAGAAATGAAGGTGCCTCTCTCTCTTCAGCTGTTGGCTACATATGCACCTACATATTTACACAGAACAAGTCAGACATTGAAAATTACAACCTAACCTTTAACATCATCTGCTGTAGCAGGAAACTTTGCTCTGTTCTTAAGCACAATGTTTTTAAGTGCCATAAAGTAACAAAATGAGCATTTAAAGGCTAGAATTTCAGATCTCAATACATAAAATGAATATGTAAGTGAAATCTATTCAAAAGACGACATTTAACCTCAGATGTCTACCAGGCTGTCAAATTCTGATATTCTCTCCCCTTCGGGTAACACTTCCTCTCTTTTAAACTTGACATATAAATAGTGGCTGCTATGCTTTGCTGACTGCCACAGACTATACAGTATCACTTATCTGGTGACACATTACGGCACTGGACTTTGTCATAGCTGTCAAGACTTCAACCTTTTCTTTATGCTCCTTTGAAAACAATGTAATAATAGCATGAGACAATTTCTTCCCAAAACAGAAGCAGGGCCAGCAATTGCATAGCTCAGCTCTGATACAAAGTGCATAACTACAAAGTTCACTTCTTAAACTCTGAAATTCTACTTTTCCTCTCCTTACCTTCCCAATATTGTACCAGAACGTGCTTTTCTCTCTACATTATTCCTGTGCATGACTTTTACCAGACTTCCACTAATGAAAACCTAAAAATTTGGAGCTGTTAATGCCCAGAAATGTTCTCATTGGACTTCAGACAGTATTCTTACATATAAATGACAAATAAAGTCAGTGGGGGTTTTTGTGAAAAGTGTTAGGTGCCATGAAGACCTTACTACATTGTCATAAGGTAAGTCACTTAAAGGACTCCACAACTTTAAAAAGATGATCATTGTGAGTGCCAAATTCACAGACCTTGCCAAGAAACTCCTAACTCCTCATCATGCTCTAGTATCACACCACCATGCAGCCTAAGCATCCCTACTTTTGAGTACTCCCCTATTTAGGTAAAGGTCTTCCAACTATTGCAGAGAAGCACATCAATAGTTTTTAAGCTCAAACATAGTTTGTTTCTTCCTGGAAATGTAACTTCACAAAATAGCTGCTGCAGTGAGCAATCTAAGAACTCTGTTGTTCAACTGCAGGTGCTGCTTTCTAAAAAACCAAAACCAAACCAAAACCACCCAAACAAAACCCCTTTCTCCCTAACAAACTTTCTCCCTAAAAATAACTCTTCGGGGAACTATTCAGTCCTGTGCCTCCCGTTTATACCTTGAGGCTATAATCCATTGTTGAACAGTGACGGTAAGCCAGAAAGATGTATCTTTCCTTGCTTTAAGTTTCTAAAAAACCTGAGTAACTTGAGTCATGACCACATCCACATAATCATAACTTCCCTTTCTGCCCGCAGACTCTTGCAGTACAGGTAACATTCCTATGAGGTTTCTATGAAGAAACACCTGCAAACCCCTGGCTGCTTGGCCCTCATCCTCTTTTGACCACTAAACCAACACGTCACCACAGCTGCAGCTTTGTAGACCAACCACTGTCGTGGCACATTCTCAGCTATGCTCAGTGCAACACAGAGCCTGGTTTTATCTGCAACAGTCTTTTCAGATTGTGAAAGCTGCAAAAAGGAACACTAAATCATGGAAAATAAAAGGATTCCAGGACGTGGAGTGCTGACACCACAGGTACATCTGATAAGACAGCCCACGATGCAAATGCCAACCTGGAGAACCTAGCAACAGCAGAGAGAATACCTGGTGACAGAATTGAATTAAGATTTATTTAGAAGGAAATTCTCTTCAGGAGGCAGTGACTGGTACTGATGTAAAATCCAGCATATTTAGAGTCACACCACACATTCTACTTATTTGTTGCTGCTGAAAGAGGAATGTCTTATTCTGTCTCACCAAACACACCCACCCACCACATTTCACTAGTTCTCGTATGCATCTTATCATTTCTTGAGATCCTTCAGCTAGCTAACGCTACAAGAAAATAACTTGGGGTGGGGTAGTCTTATTTTGCCTTAATAAATTGAACCAGACTACCAAAAAGTCATGCATTATTAGATGCTGTGCAGGGTGGGTGGTAGGTGGAACAGAACCAGTCACACCCCTTGTCAGCGGGCTACAAAGGCAGACACCTTCTAACTGCAACTCTTCTAACTGAAAAAGCAGTAATACTCTCATTAGTACAAAGCTGTTAAAACAAGCGCCTCACTTTGAAGTAAATCTCCTAGTATAAGAATGTCTGTATTGATTCCATAATGTGCTTTTAACTGTGTATAATCTTTTTCAAGGCTACAACTACCCAAAGATTAAGAGAAAGGATTGGCTTTCCATTGTTAAAACACCTAACATTTGTCTTGTAACTTAAGGAATTCTAAAATATGAAATGGTTGTCAACAATGTTTTATAAAGGAAAAATACACAAAGTATCAGAGCAACTTTGTTTTTAAACAATTGATCAGTTTCTCCTTTCCTTATTATTCATACATGTCCTTTGCAGCTTCCTTCAGCATTTGAAATAAAAACAAAAATATATTGTTGACTTTATTCATAGTCCTCCAATCATGCAAGAAAAAATTATTTGGAAATGAAATAAAAGCAGGGGTTATACCCAGAGGGAAAAGTATACGGAATCAGAGTTGCAAAGCATGACTTGCCTTTTGCCAAAGAAATCAGTTGGCAATTTCATCAGTATTTGCACTGGAGTGACTGATTAAATGAACATGACTTAGGGCTCCAATTCATAAAATGCAAATGGTTCAGTGAGCCGTAACAGAGGTAAGAGCTCTTGGCCAAACCTGCATTGCAATTTTGCAAAACGAACATTTATGCTGCGGCAGAGAGGCCTGACTAAACGCCACCATAAGTAATGGTCTCTTGTCACTATAAACCAGTCCTCCAAAATGTAATGAACGGGTACGCCTGACAGTCCTAATAAGAAGGATCTGAGGCAGCATGGGGTGATAGTGATGGTAGAGAGCTTAAATCTAAATCTGACAGCTCATCAAACCAAACAAACAGCACACACAGAACACAAATTTGGACAGCTCTATCTATCACATGGGAAGGTAGAGTCATCACGCCAACAGGCAACCACTGTGCGAAGACAGCAATGGCTTAATGCTTTCAATTTGTTTGGTTTTATTTCCCCACATTAACTTTTGTGGCAGGACAAGGACCAACTGAACCACGGTCTTCAGCATGAAGGGGAAAACCAGAGTGCTTCCTTCAGACTTTGTGTCTTTTCTGTCCTAATTCCAATGGATTTTGACCTTCTGACTTTTTCCTTCCCAGTGGCCATAATGTCTCATGTACTTTCTTAGAATTACTTTGTCTCAGTTTGTGTTTGTGGGTGCTCTCTACTGTAAGTTACTATGCTGAACTGTCTTTGCAGTAACAGCTTTCCTAATTATTTTAATGTAAGATAACATATGCTTAGAGGTGGTAAAAGCCTCCTTATATTAGACAAACTGTGTAACTTCTGTGTACTCTATTCACAGTACATTCATTCTCCTAATTTCAGGAATATTTTTTTCTTTTTCTTTCTTCACTAGCTTCGATTTACCTCAAATAAAAAAAAAAATATCTCTGTACATTATAACAGGCAATTAAGATCCACATGATCCACACTTCCAAGCTGAAAATCTTGGTTGCAAATACAGGTCTAGCAAATAAGGGCATATATAGCCTATCTAGACATAGCATCATTATTAAACCTCATTCAAGGCTGCAATGCAAAGAAAATAAAGGTCTGTGAACAAAGCAATACAATTCACATTTTCACAAAGCGAAAGGTTTGCTCCGTGCCACAACACAAGGAATATGCAGGCGGAACATGCCACAAAGTCTAAGACAACTCAGAGTGGTCTCCTGAAAAAACTTTCATCAACTTTTGTAATTTTGCAGTTTTGATAAGGACAACAGTGAAAGTCAAAAACTGAAAAAAAAGTTAAAAGTGTATTTGGGGAACAAGAGGAACTTGTGTTTGAAGGCTTAACTTCTTTTTAGAAACGTTAACAGTCTTGTTCTACCCATAAGCACTTAAAATGGTACTCTTTTTTGTTCAATGCATAGGCTGTACCTTCCTTCCAAAAGCTCCTATTTCTCTGCCAGATGAGATCTAAGAGTTGAGTTGTGCTCTTGCACTTCTCTAAAAGATCTTGGTTCTTGTGCACTTTTGGATAACGTTAGCAATTTCAATTTCCCACTTTACTTTCAGTGTATTCCACAGAAGAACCTCCCAGGCATCCTGAAGGCTCTCCCTCACTATTCCCCTCCAGCTAAGACTTTCCTTTGAGATGACACTCATACAAAAACTGGAGCGTATGTAAGCAATCACAACACATGGCTGCTCCTTTATTGCACTAAGTAAGCAATGTTGCCTTCATCTTCTCTTCCTTCCAGAGCAGCCTGTATTTATTGACTTGTTCTCCTGTCTCATACAGAAGTCGCACGGTTTTTGTATGCTGTTTGTGTAACACTTAAACATGGTGGAGTCTAGATCCATGACCAGAACTCCTCAGCGCCAATAAAACCACCGAGCCACTGTCTGTGACATTGAAATCTCTTACCTGAAAGTAAACCAAACTCAGACTGCCAACTTGTATTCCCTTTCTTCCCCTAATCCTCGTCATAAATGCTTTTAAACATCATAGAATCGTAAAAGCAGACTCTCTCAATCTGTTATTTGGAACAGCTGGGAAAAACACCACCACCACCAGCTAAACAAGTTCTTATTGGGTGACTTTGAAAACTAGTATATTAATTTAATACACTCCACCCCCCAAAAAAAAAACCAACAAGCTTCACTAAGTCACACTCTCTACAAAGTCTTTTCTTCTAGACAGGGAGTTGATGAATTCTACTTAAACACATCGTGCACAGCTATCAGCGTATCTGACACCTAGACAGAGACTGCAGCCCGCTCACTTGTATGCTTATGTAAAACACTTTGTCATAATGTAAAAGGCTATACATCTAAACAAGATTGAAACGTAGAAGCAAAGTGGGGATTGGCGCGGGAGGAGGGAGGGGATTTTAGTTCCCATTTTATGAAGTTAATGAACTTCCAAAACTGCAGGAAAGAATAAACTCTCATCTGCCTCCTTTGGTTCCCTTACAGAACTAATTCAGTAGGAAACACACTGAGCTGTCAAATCCATCCCATTTCTTGAGCACTTGTCTGATTAGAAACCAGAGGAAGGACAAAGTAATCTTTGGAGGGAAAGTAAAAAAATTAAAAAAACAAAAAAAAAACACACCAAAAAAACCCACATAACAACTGGATTATACAGAGAAGAACTTTATTTACGAAGAATGCTTCTGACATTTATCAAAACCACAAACTGACACTTCCAAAGGAAAAAGGAAGACAGCTTACAAGGCAGAGGTTAATTCGTTTTTGTTTAATTCCACCACCCCCTTCCCCCCGCAAAGGCTCATTCATGTCTTCTGCCAATCCAACCCTGGAATGATCTCTCAGGTGTATCATCCCTAACAACGGAAGAGTTGTTCTCAAAGCTTTTCACTATTCTAAATAGAATCTTAGAGAAAAATGTATATTTATATCTCCGTCTCCTCTTAACAGTTTTAGAGGCCCGGTTTATGCTTCTAAGGTATCAGAAATCTAACCTCAATCATTTTCATTACCAATGAGTGAAACCTCAGTCCTGATTCCCTACAAGCCACCACCAGACTCCACCTGCACGCTCTTGCAGAGCGATTCTATCATGACTAGAAGCATCTCAAACATTTCCTAAGCTGTGGCAGAATCCTGGGAAGAAAAGTCAAATACTGCTTTCTAAATACTTTTGAGTTACTCTTGGGAAGTACAAAGTAGTAGAAAGGATAACGACCTTGTTTCTACAGCAGGGCCATAACATGAAGAAGAAAAAAAAAAAAATCTATCTTTCTGACACAAGCTAAGGGTAAAACCAATCTGTTTAGCTTCATTCAAAACTTCTACCTCTCTAAACACAGTGCTTAGGGAAAAAAATGTTTAATACTGCTATAATTTTGAAAGCATATGCTAAGAAGTGTAGTGTGGAAGTGTTCAAAAGCCATCAGATATTAAACTACAACTATTTCCAACCACTTTTGAAACTGATAACTTTGGCACTGAAAGCTTCATGAGACAACATAGCTATTGCCCTTATGAAAGCTGGATTTCCTTTAATGTTACCACATTCTGCACAGACAGAAGGGGGAAAAGAAGGAGTAATGAAAGATAACACAATAGCAGTGTAGATTTCCACAAATCTATAGACTTTTTTGCTTAGTTGTCAGAATTACAGACTCAAAATAACTGATATCTTGAGGAAAATATCCAGTAATTAAGATTATGTTGGCCAAATAAGACTCTCGGACCATCTCTAGGGTATACACTTTGCCACCTTTGCAAACCTGCTCTTTAAAGAATGCATGGCAACTAATAACAAACCCTGAAAGAAATTGATATAAACACATTCAGTTTTTTAGAGGAAAAAGCATGAGAAGAATTGGGAATATAGTTACAATACACTTCATTTATGCCTTCATAGTCATCCTAACAATGGCAATGCCTCTTTATCACTTCCCTACTTCCATGTACACTTTTTCAGTGTCTCTCTTGAAAGCTTTGACCATCATTTTTTTTTTTTCCATTCTAACTGCTTCAGGCATTAAGAAGAAAAAAAAGGAAAAAAAAAAATCTAAAGGCACAAAGCAAGTAAACTAAGGAAAGCCACCACAACCAAAAGGAGCTTCTCTTAGTCATTTGGGATAGATAGGTGTGCACAGAAAAATGACGATTTATACATCGTCCAATGGAAGCAAAGAAATCTGTTCATCAGCCCTCTGCCCCCAAAACAAAAAAAAAAGCAACTATCAGAAGATAGCTTTTAAAACTAGAACATTTATATTTACTAGATTCTTTTCTAAACAGGAATGTTCTCAATACAGTGAAAAACTATGAAAGAGGACTTCAGGATGTATCTTTACATTAAACATTAAGTATCCACAAACACTTAAGACACAATATAATTAAAAATCTACACCTGGTATGTACAGATAACCCTTCCCTGGTAATTCCGGGTCAATGGTCTGATGCAATAGTTATTGTGATGGTGCTTACAAAACACCACTTAAAAGATACTCAACTGTCTTGCTGAGGCAGTACAGAAATCTAAGAATAAGCCTGTAATTCAGTACTCAATGCTATTTCTCCTCTACAGTACTTAGCTTCTAATGTTTTGAATGTGTTCAAGATGCATATTCCCTTCACCCCAGAAAAGCTCACATTTTGTGCAATATGGGGACAATTTCTTTTCTGTTACTGTGAAAAGAAAACCCTTCACGGCACACTCAGACGACCTTTTCAGTTTAGATTTTAAAAAAAGGTAATCTGATGTAATGAAAATTGTTTGAAAACATCTGGACTAAAATGAAATCCAACAAGGAGCAATGGATAGGCTATTTTCAGCCTCAGGACATTTTGTTTCTTGCTTAAAAGCCTGCTTTTGTAGTGCTGACATCTCTGTACAATACTCACTTCTGTTAGTACTGTCCAGACAATTATAAAAATGATTTATCAAAACCCCAGTCACCAGAACAATTTGGTACTTTAAAATTCCTTCTATTCTAGTATCACTGATTACAGCAATCATTTTTTCAAGCAGGTCATTCAAACAGCAAAACAGACAGGAAAGACTGACATGGTTCCTAAGACCCGCTAGGAGAGCAGGGTAAAGCCTTGTTAGAACACAAAAAACTCTCAAGATATGCACGTACTTAAAACAGTAGTGGGTGTTCTTAAAGAGTTTGGGCTTTTTCAAATGAGTGAAAATCCAGAGCTCAACCATAATCCACAGCTAGACTATACTACAGCCAAATCGTCTTCAGATGTTGCATTTATAGCCTTTTTTTTAGATAAAATAACAGTAAAAAAATGGAAGTATAATTTCCAAAATTCTCCAGGTAATTTCCAAAACTTAATGTTATTAAGTTTATTAAATTAAGGTTACTAAGGTTAAGATCACACACACTTAAAGGCTGTGTGGTTCTGTGGCTGCTTGAAATTTTGCAATTATTTCATTGACAGGACAGTTCTTAATTTCACTCAAATCAGCAATCTCAAAACGCAGCCAATTCTTCTTGGAGAGGAAGCAGAC
Source organism: Podiceps cristatus (assembly GCA_000699545.1). Lineage (NCBI taxonomy): Eukaryota > Metazoa > Chordata > Aves > Podicipediformes > Podicipedidae > Podiceps > Podiceps cristatus. The sequence continues at coordinate 66,497 of KL285922.1, forward strand.
ATACTGCCAATATTTGCACGTCTGATTTTTCTGCTCAGTTCTCAAACATTTAATAGGCTCTGTCTTAACTCAATTACTTGCATCTGACACATTCTGAAATTACCAAGTTGAGGCCAAATGTGCCAGTATACTACAGAGCAACATACATTCAAATGAGAAGCTATAGCTTGGCAAAAAAAAAATGCACTAAGCACATTCTGTAGGTTTTACTAGGTTTACTAGGTTTTTCAGTGAAATATAAGAGCCTTCTTCTATTTATTTTAATTATTCCTAAGCACAAAGAATTGACTAACAGAAACAAATCTCATTGTAATATGCTCCACCACAGCTATCTTTAAGAATATTCTCCTATATTCCAGAACATAAGAGAATATTCTTATTCTGCTCTAGGTGAACCTGTTTTAGCAGGGGGTTTGGACTAGATGATCTCCAGAGCACCCTTCCAACCCCCACCGTTCTGTGATTCTGTGGAATCTGCACAGAACACCTGCAGTAGAAAAAGAAGTGGTATCTTAGAAAGTGTGGGCATATATCCATATGAATATTGCTAGGCCAAAATTTAAACAGTAAGGATTTGTGCAAATGAAAAATAATTTCTACTACAATAATTAACTTCAATTTTTCAAGAAAAGGAAACCAGACTTTTGGAAAAGGAAAATATCTGTAATATAGATGTGTGTTATTTATGAAAAATAGAAAAAATAGAAATAAATTCATTTATAAATACAACTTTTTCTGTATCTGTCTTTCGTATTATATATTAAGTTTATGTATTTGTAAATGACATTTATAGAAAATTTGAAAAAGGTATTGAGGTAGACATTTGCACGTAAAAGCAGACAGTATCGAAGCCTCCCATCCTGACTGTTCTGGACTTCTAAAAGGATCTAGAATCCAAAAGCATGATCGTCATGCAAGTTTTAAGGGAAAGAAGCAGGGAGAAATGGGATTCCTTTTGTAACCCTGTTTCAAAAACTACAGCTGTGATTAGTTTAAGACAAACATTCTTAACAGCCCATATTCTATACTATGTAAAAGTGTAACTAAAGGGTGAAGAAAAATAACAATATATTCTTCAGCTTGACAACTGACCTTGTTTTATTGCTACATAGCTTTTTATCAGATCTTAGGATAAGCTGAGAATTGTGCCATAAAAAAAGACTGCTAACAGCCAGTTTGGAGGCTAAAACCAGTGAACTCATACTTGACTGCAAAAGGAGAGAAAGAAAGAAGATGGTCTGGTACGTTCTTCATTTTCCTTCATGCTGAAAGTCCTTCTCTGCAATATAGACAGAAGAGACTGGCCTTTTTAAAGAGCATTACCGTGTTTCTTTCAACCTCGCAGAAAAATCCAAATGTGAAAGTTACACAGCTCTTTCATAATAGAAAAGGATTTCCCGAATGATGAATTTATATGGGAATGAACAGCAAATACACAGATCCTGGTCATTAAATAGACTGTTTGGCTTCAAATAGCTTTCCCAAAAGACAAAAAGACCACAAGGCATCCATAAACAGGCACTGCAGACACACACACTGTTTCCTACACTAAAAGCCAAATCTAATAGTTGGAAACTGAGTATTACACAGTGGAGAACAAGAAAGTGTCTTTGTAAAGATACCAATAGCATACCCCTTTAAGTCTTTCTACTTGCATCAAGGGTTTAAAGTTCTGCTGAGAGCCTGGAAAAACAAACTTCAAAAGGCCTAAGCACCCTCAAGTGAGGTTCATTTAAAATGTCAGTTACCTTTATTATTTTGTCCTCCTAAAAGATGCTAGTGTATAGATCCCCATGTCTTTCTGTCAGCAACACCTCATATTGGTACTACGCCACAATGGGGCCTGCATGACACGGCTGCTTCTGCCTCTAACTTCAACCCAGCGGTCATAAGAACATAAAAATGGACAAAAGTTCATGAAAAAGATGCCTAAAAAGCCTAACACCAAGGGAAGCAAGTAACCAGCAGCACTTCCTCACAACTCTCTTTACTTACAGTACTCGGTTTCAGAAATTTCCAGACTCCATCACAGTATCTCTGTAGATGTCAATGGGCTCTTTCTACCAGCAATTCCTCCAAATACCTTCAAAATTTGATGTAAAGCCACGGCAGCCTCTACATTCCCTGACATAATTACTTTTGTCTGGTTTTGAAACCCTTACCTGCCAGGATCACTCATCTGGTGTCCCTTAACTCTTGTACTAGAGGAACGAACAGTCATTTCCTCTTCACCCCCTCTTAACATTCATTTTGGACACCACTGTTATACCCATTCCTCACTTATCTCTTAACTAAGATGAAAAGATGAAACAGTCCTAGCTTAGACGTTCCTCATGTTCACAGACACAAACTTTCCACCAAAATGATCAAGCTCCAAGAGCCCAAAGACAGGGATACAATGTGAACATCTGCAAGATGTGCATTGATCCATTTTTTCAGATGACTCACAGAAGCTCAGAGACAATCACTGTCTATGCAACACAGATTTACCTAAACTCCAGTCTTCGGTCTATGCTTCGTAAGAGATCAAACTTACATCTAAACTATTTGCAATTTCAAATACATGAGTAATCACTAGAGATTACAGTTTGTCTTTTAATGACACATTTCAGTACTGGATTTAATCCTTTCCAGCACTGAATAACATACAGACATTATTTCACAAAGTAACTTTTTAAAACACAAATATTTGGGGAATCCTAAATGCTAACAGTCCTGCATACATAACATGAATCCCTCTCTCTCTGCATTGCATATATAAAAAAGCAGCAAGAGTAGCTAAAAATTAAGATGACTAGATCTGATTCTTTCCTTTTACTGAAGCATATCAGGAAAGCCTGTAACTTAGATAACTTGCAAGTAAGAACTGAAAAGCATGAGCATTATTCCTTTGTTTTCTGACACCAAAATGACATTAATGCTATAGTTATCCAGGTTTCAAAGGAGTTTAGAAGACTGAAATTAAACCACATGACAATAAAAGTGCCCATTGTTGTTTCATTGCCTGCAGAGTTCCTTTTTGTCACTTTGTCTTACATATTTTTTCATTAGATTTGTTATTAACTTAATTATTGCTGTGTCCTGGTTTCAGCCAGGACGGAGCTAGTTTTGTTTCCAGCAGCTCCTGTGTTTTGGATTCAGTATGTGAAGAATGGTGCCAGCGCTGCTGGTGTTGGTGCTGCTGAACAATCAAGGACATTTAGCGGTTTCCCAAGATTTGCTGATGTGCAGGTGCAAAA
>KL285922.1:70004-87758 GCA_000699545.1 Podiceps cristatus
GTGTCGATCCTCAGGTGGTGAGAAACTGCATCATTCATTTTATATATTCTATTATCCCTATACATTATTATTATTCTTCTTAATATATTTGTATCTTTTCCTTTGCTGCCCTGGTGAAGTGTTTTTATCTCAACCCACGAGCTCTCTTTCTCCAGTTCTTCTCCTCACCCCACCGGGGAGGGGAGGGGTGAGCGATCAGCTGCGTGGTCTGGTTACCATTCGGGGTTAAACCACAACATGCTGCTAAATCTCACAAGTTTTAGAGGGGACCAAATAACTTCGTTTGATACAGCTCTACTGTAAAGGACAAAACCAAGTTGTGAGGCTGCTTACAGACTGGCTCACCCCAAAAGAGCTAAGATCCTAATGACAACAGAGGTTCTATATCATGAAGGTTCCTGAAGCCTCACAACATAAATCCTAATGACTTAAGTTCTTGTATACTATGCAACTAAAACTGGCTTTAAAAGAAAGATCACTTTTAAAGAAAGTTATGCACTGCTTATACACTGTCATGTCATTTTCAGATTTAAACACTCCTCTGTTCCTGAAAGAGCAGGACAGATGCAAGCAATAAGAGGAGTTCATGGAACAACATTAACAAGAATTATGCTTAAGCTCTAAGAGACTTTAAAGCAATACAGTAACAACAAAGCATGTCCAGAACAAGCAGGCCCAGTCTAAAGCAGCAGACCACGTGACTGCCTTGAATGATAAAGCCCTACTTTCCCTTTTAAATAAAGTTGCTGTTGTTGGAGATTAGTCTAAGACATAAGCTTGAATGCTTACTATTTTTTTTTATTTCATGCATTTGGGAAAAAGCAAAAGAATTTGGTCTTGCCTGGAAACTGAAGGGCAAATTTACAAGAAACAAAAATAAAAACTACTACAGTAGGTAGCACTGTTGATCAAAGGCATGTAGTAAGCTCCCAACCTATCAATATTCACATAAATAACGCTCATCTACAACACATTGTGGGTCCTGAGACAGCCCCATCCATGTTTCCTTTTCTGCTTGTTTTTTACTCTTTCCTGTCCGGCTTCTAGCTAAGTTCTGGGAAAACGGATGACTTCCAACTGACAAGAATTTTACAAAAAATCTTAGCACTAATAATTTTCATCCACTAAGTAATAACTTGAATAAATCCTAAGCCTGTTTGCCAATATTAACAAACAGATGGCAAAACAAATCAATACAACAGTGTGAAAATTCCACAGAGGACAACAAAACTGTCAGATGTTTGAAGCAAATAAGCTGCTGATAGCTTTACATACATTAGTAATGGGTGCTATGAACTTTTTAAAAGAAACAAAAAACCCCAGGCTCCCTAATGTACTTCACTGTACAAACAGGAGTTTTGCTTCCACACATTAATTGGCATCCCAAATAACCTTTTGAAAATAGGGTGAGGGCTCCCTCTTCTGACAACGTAAAATTCTCAGAGAACTGTAAAACTGGTCAGCCTGTAAGTGTCGGGGTATGCTGTTTTGGATGAAAATCCTGGGTCACATACATGATATTTATTTCCCATTAGTTAAGAAAGCTGAAAGTGTTTTTATCTTAAAGGAAAATAAACTTAAGTTCAAGAAACTGGTACTTATTGTTATTACAAGGAAATTGATTTGAATCTTACAAGTAGGATTTAAAAAATAATGTGCATTTTGACTGTGTAACCTGGAAGGAAACTACCTAAAATAGGGAACACAATTTAAGACTGATATGAAAGCATTTAAGAGATTCATAGATAAGGTTATTGTATCTTCTGATTCTGAACACAGCTCACAAGTGGCAGTATAGTTTATAGAATTATCACAGAATGTTTTGGGTTGGAAGGGACCCCCAGAGCCCATCTAGTCCCACCCCCTGCAGGGAGCAGGGACACCATTACCCAGATCAGGTTGCTCACAGCCCCGTCCAACCTGGGCTGGAATGTTTCCAGGGATGGGGCCTCCACCACCTCTCTGGGCAACCCCTGCCAGTGCTTCACTACCCTCATTGTAAAGAATTTCCTCCTTATATCCAGCCTAAACCTACCCTGTTTCAGCTTAAAACCATCACCCCTTGTCCTGTCCCCGCTGTCCCTACTGAAAAGATTCTCCCCCTCTTTCCTACAGGCCCCTTTAAGCACTGACAGGCCGCAATCAGGTCTCCCCGCAGCCTTCTCTTCTCCAGGCTGAACAAGCCCAACTCTCCCAGCCTGTCCTCACAGCAGAGGGGCTCCAGCCCTCGGATCATTCTTGTAGCCTCCTCTGGCCCTGCTCCAACAGCTCCATGTCCTTCTGGTGCTGAGGCCCCAGAGCAGGAGGCAGCACTGCAGGGGGGGGGTCTCACCAGAGCAGAGCAGAGGGGCAGACCTATTGAAGAAATATCTGAACACAATGTCATTAAATGAGTCACTAAAATAGACACCTTCATATTTGTGGAACCAGTTCCCTTCTAAATCAGACCACATAATTCTTGGTTAAGGGTGTATTGGAAGTCAATAGTGCCCAAGAATATAAATAGGTATTTGAGGATCAGAGACCGTTTTAACTTTTTTCTTTTAATATACATTTGTGACTATTTCTCTCTCTGTTGAGCTGCTGCCCCTCCCTTTGGGCTGATTAGTCAAGGCCAGCTTTCCTTTCAACCAAGCCTCTCGATTTCTGCTGAGCAAATGCCACCCGAAACAGTTCTCCCCTTCCCTCAAAATCATTCAGATAAACAAGAAAATACACAAGCCAATGGTAAGCCCTTAATCATTACTCCCAAATACAGTAACTTCAAAAGCTACACTTCACTACAACTACTATATTTAAGTCCTTTCCACAGAGGATCCCAACTTTTCACTCAAGAGTTGCTCACTTAAGCAGACCAGAAACAGTCTTTGAAAGCAGCTGCCTTTACAACTTGAAGAGTTCACACATCCCTTAATAAAAGGAAAGATGTGAACACCTCTCTACAAGATGTATTCCCTCCCCATGTTCTGTTCTCTAAACTCAATATACTCTATAAACAAAGCCAGCATACGATTCTGCTCCTGCAGTCTACAAGGAGACACTGTCTTACAGTGCTTCGCTGTTCCTTCTTTAATATCCTGCTGCGCACTTCACCTCGGTCTAAATTCCATCTTTTGAAACAGCTCTCCCCCCTTCATCTGGGAACCTCACAAATAAATCAACATTCCCATGCGACAGAAGTTGCCTTTTCACCCTCAGTGAAAGACTGATGCCCGATACATCGTTTGTTTCCCTGTTGTTCCTCTCTCCTCTGGAGATACTGTATTACTTACGCTCCCTGGCTGACGATCTTTGAATCTGATCACCCGTGGCTTTGAACTCCCAGATGCACACTATGAATGCATCAGGACAAGCTCGGTTGTGTTTCTAGCAATACGATGCAAATCTGGTACATCCCTGAATCAGATTTTGAAATAGTATGCTCGTACTTTAAAACATTCTAATAATTTAAATACCTATTCTTCTGGTGGAAGAAAAATACAACAATTCCTAGTGCACCTCATTTAATCTCCCATACTGTTTTAATCAGCAGAGTTACTGATCATCAGTCAGAACATACATTAATAATAGTCCCTCTTGCATTTGCCATCTACTATTTCTTTTTATTTTCCATCCTCTTCCAGGAAGGCAACATGAAGTCATAAAAATCACCCCAATCTTCAAAGGCTCTACAGTTTAAATTCATCATCTCAGCATATAGCAAAATTTTACTACTAGACCAACAAAGCACAGTTTACACAAATACCACTGTAATATAACATTAAAGTTGTTTACGCAAGGAAAAAAAGAGCAATGCTTTTAAAACAAAAGAAAACCCCATTACACTAGAAATACTAACACAAATTATTAATAAATCTGCTTTTCATGAAACAGAGAAAAGGCATTTCCTCACTTTATCTTCAGTAACCTTAGTTGTTACTGAAGCACCCCAATTACCTGCTTAAGATTTAAAATGAATTCAGGTTATCAAGTAGAATTATCATTTCAACTGAAGCTACCAGCTAAAAAACTGTCCATACAGATGACTGCAAAACCTTCACTCTTGAAAATGGAAATAAAGCCAAAAGCATTGAGACACATAGACAAAGTAGTCACTTATATTTTACTTTTCTTCCTATTTTAAATCAACTTGGTTTACCTTCTCACAGAAGTCGGTAAGAGCTGTGAAATCCCATTTCTTGGAATAAGCAACGTTGTATCTCAGTATAGCAAAAAAAAAAAGAGCACAACAAAATAAAACTTAGAGATACTTATTGACAGAAGAAAACGGATTTTACGACATTTCCTTTTTGAAGGAACAGTACCATCTAGCGACTAAAACCTGCCACAGAGCCCTAAAACTATGAATACAATGCAACTCCACGATACTGCATCCTGTATTAGGTTTAGCATGGAATAAACTTTAGCCCACAGGTTTTTCCTCCTAGCACAAAACAAGACAATGCATGCTTGGACCTGCCTACAACACATAATAAACACTCCCACACTCATGCTTGCTCTCCTTAAGAATTCTGAAAAAAAAAAAAAAAAAAAAAAAGGGGGGGGCCCCTGCAGCAATATGGCTGTTTTACCAGTCTAGGAACTTAAGGAATCAGAACCACAACAAAATTAAATAGGCCCTTTACAACAATCGCTACCTTTAAAAATTCCCAAGACAAAATACCAGATACAACAGTATTATCAAGGGAAGTTCAATTAGTTGCTGGGGGAACACTATTTATTCCTTTAAAGTTTATCTGTAGCTTTTGCAACATCCTCTTCCTTCCCTGCCTTTCAGGTATAATCTAAAACACATTATTCTTCACAAAAAATATAATAGCAATTTTAAGCTACTCTGAATCACAATTCATTAAAAGCCAACAAGAACTATAAGAGTTGTCAACAGAGCATTAGTCTCCAAAATTTTCATTTTTTTTTCAGCAGTTTGAATTGCAGCAATTTTAGCAGAGTACATCAGTGTGAACAGTCACTGTCTCCAACTCTCTCACCTGTGCATCACCCTACCATCCGGTTATAGAAAAAGCCTACATGCTGCATTTACCACAAACCAGTAGATACCGCTGGGCAAACACAGTTTGGTGTAGAACTTTAAGACAATTCATTTTAATAATACATAATAAATTCAGTGGTAACACTTGTTAATTAAGACCCTCAATACATTAAGGAATCCCTTGAACAGCCTTTTTTTTTTTTCCATTTATTTTTATAAGCGATTAAACAAATGGGACTGAGCCAGTATTGGGGTTTAACCCCTGTCAGCAGCCCAGTACCACGCAGCTGCTCGCTCACTCCCCCTGCAGTGGGATGAGGAGGAGAATGAAAAAAAAGTAAAACTCAGATAGAGACAGTTTAATAGGACAGCAAAGAAAGAGAGAGTAATAATAATAATAATAGAATATACAAAAGAAGCGATACACAATGCAATTGCTCCCCACCCGCTGATTGAAGCCCAGCTGGTCCCCGAGCAGCGATCCCTCCCCATCCAGCTCCCCCAGGTCGTACCCTGGGCACGATGCCCCGTGGTACGGAACGTGCCCCGGCCAGCCTGGGTCAGCTGTCCCGGCTGTGCCCCCTCCCAGCCCCTCCTGCCCCTCCTCGCTGGCAGAGCACGGGAAGCTGACAAGTCCTGGACTTGCTATCAGCTCCGCTCAGCAACAACTACAGCATCAGTGTGTTACCAACAGGGTTCCCATCCTAAATCCAAACCACAGCGCTGTAGAGCTACTAGGAAGAAAATTAACTCTATCACAGCCGAAAGCAGGACAGTCAGACTCACTAATGGTACATGGAGAGCCTGAACATACTTATATGTGTATAGACAATTTTAAATTGACAAGCTGACCTTCAAGTCATGTGAGCAAGTAAATTTGTTAAGTAAGGCAGTTTGGATGAGTTCCCATCGACTTCCAGCAGTTCTATCTCCATTCTGTAAAACAAAAGCCCCAAAATCAGATTAAGTTATTCAAAACAGAAAGACATATTTATTAATAATTGTCTTCCTTGGCACACTTTTTAAAATAAATTTTGCTTTTTTCCTGAAGTTATTTTAAAAATAAACCACATATTTTGAGTAACTGTAAAGTACCCTGCAACTTCTAGTCCACTGCATTTTACTTAAGAGCTCCTTTTTGATTGAAGCATTCACAAAGTTCGTAAAGAGCTCTTTTTCACATATGCAGTACTCTTCCTCATGTTATCTCAAGGACAAATAATGTCAAGTACATTCCTCATAAAGAAAGCAGGTTTTGCAAGTAAAACATGATCGCAGTTTATAAAATCCACAACTTGAAAATATAAACCAAACTAACTTTATAAAAACATAATATTAAAAACATTAAGGGCTCAGTTTATAAAAGCACATTGCTACGGCTGACTCTTGCAGCAACCTAAATTTAAGACACCCTGTAATATTTTTCCGTAACGGAAAGTCTTATTGCCTGTTGCAAGCAATAATGGTATTTCTTATGAGACTACCATAAGGGCAGAGCGAAGTTGACTTGCTCAACTGACAACAAAATCTTATCAACACTTTATCTTTGAAACATCAATTACATACATTTTATACTGTATCTGTAAAACTGATAAACGAACAGACTGAGAATGTTTCCTAGAGGCTATAAAAATTCTCTGTTCCAGATTCAAGTATCAATAAACATTATATAGTGTTCACTACAGGACACACTTGCTCATTTTATTCACCACAGTCTGAAGTATTTCAGTGGGTATGTTCAAGTAAGGCTCGAGCACTGACAAGAAATAAATACCAGACCAAGAAACCGCAGAGGGCCAACTCAAATCCCTCTGCCATTGTTCTGGCAGAACAGCAGTCAGACACGCCTCAATCAGCAATACCTGACAGAATATTATAATCCAAATGTGGTTACAAATTCAGTCACTCCGCTGGCAACCCGAATCGCTTCACAAAAACCCCATATAAAAATGTAAATTGTATAGAGTATAAGCTTATACTCTATGTAAGTATAGAAATATATACACCATCATATTGATGGCTAGGTAAAATAATTACACTAGGGAAAAAAAAAAAAAAAATCATCTGCTCTGCCTGAAGCATCATGACCCAGAATCCAGCTTTTCACACCAAATATGTTCATCTATTTGGTTTTCCACTTCCAAACACAGTTTGTCAACTGAGCAAATGCAGTAAACTGAAAACTTGTCTATATGTAAGCAAACTTATTTGATTACATAACTGTAAATACTTTATCTTACCTCATCCTCTACAGGGTATAAATTTTGTTCTGAGCAGGGCATTTTAACATGTTTGTTGTCCCACAAATCTTTGTAGTGCGTTGGAAAAGGTTTAGGCACCTCTCCTTCCCTCAGCAGATCTACCTGCAACACAGAAAGAGGGGGGAAAAAGCTCAGACTCTACTTTCAAGTCTTTAAGTGGAAGAAATAAAAAGTAAGCAAAAAGCTCTCATCTGCAGGCACTCTTCAGGGAAAGGGGAAAGCTACAAACTGACTACAGGATGGATATTCAGTTAGCAAAAAATCCACCTGTTACTGTTACTCTTAGGTTACACTTGGTGAAAAGAACACCAACTTATCGTTTGACCTCTTGAAACACACTGAAATAAAGGTAATATAAGCAATTATTTTACGTCCCATTATCAGTTAAATACTTCCTCACTTATTAATTTAAGGATACATGTAGTTTTACCCAAATATTTTCAAAATGTAGTTTCAAATGTAAGCACAGTCATGTGCAGAAATAACACTTTTTAACCTAACAGTGAAGAGGATGAGAAATAATTATAGCAATATTTCAACTTTACTCCACAGACTATCAGAAATGTAAATAACGCTATATTCATAAAGACTTAATCTGCTATATGGCCTTCTGACAGCACCGATTCTCTCAGAACTGCATTTAAACTTAATGTGCTTTCCTTTTGTTTGGGATTTATCCGTGACCCTACAGGTTTCTGGTCCCGTGTTTTATTTCAACAATAATTTAGCTGCATACTACTCCAAAGGATTAAAGGCAAATAGATCAGATTTGATCTAAAATGCAGTGGTAAAATTGCTAGAAACTCCTCCTCATTCTTTTTCATATCTTGAATATCTTAGGCCCAAAACAGAATCATATCAAAATGAAAATATAACATGAAAATGTCGAAGTATAAATTTTATTTGCAGACACATTTAAATTCCCACAGCTTACAACTCAAGTAAGCAAGTACACACACCCCCCTACGCAAAAGAAAAATACTTGTCTCTAACAAGCCAGAGGTAGTAAAACCATAATTACATTTCTTCTGGATCTTAATATACTAATTCCATGCATCAGAAAAGACAATTTTCAGGAAAATCATTTGCCCTGCTCTGCTCACAAGAAATGGCAAAGATAGATTTCCACAACCTGCTAATACTATAAGACTAACATTTGACATTTCATATTATTGAACAAATCAGTAAGAAATTTGATTCCAGGTAATACACTGAATTATCGTACTCTGACGGTTACTGTATGATTGGCTGAGGGTCGCAGATGAGGAAGACGGGCCCCACACGTCGGCATTCTTCTCAGCTCTTCAATCGGTGTCCCAAACCATTTCTTATTAGTTGGAAGAGGAGGTGGGATATACTTAGGAATCCTCCTTCCTGGCCTCTGGGGTTTGAATTCACACTTTTCTTTCCTGCTGTTAAAATAAAATGTTGAAACATTTTAATTTCACTGGCAGGCAAATACACAAGCTTCAACTCCAGGGTTACGTTTATAAAAGTCAGTTTATTTGCTAGCCCTTGCTGTGGCTCCAGGCCAAAGCCCTATTTGGGGACACGTCCTCCCCAACACACACAAGTAGAAGACGTCTACCAAAACACTTCTGGCTACAGGCTTACAAACACCTTCGCAGAACTGCAGCGGGTTAGCGAGGCAGGGTTTTCCTCTGCAGTCATGCTCTTTCCCAACAGGATCTGTTTATCCAGGGACGGGAGACAGACTCATCGGTCTGCATTTGTCAGGATGCCCTCTACAGACCCTTCTCAACTGTTAGAAGATAAACACGTGTGCACACATATTCCTTCTTCAAAATAAACAAACTTCTTAATCACACTTTCTCACTAGGGTTGTATTTTTCATGCCAGGCATATGACACTTGCAATGGAAATAGAAATTTAAAAGTAATCCAAAAAACACTTGCAAAATTCAAATATATGCAAGAGCAGATGAACTAATCCTCTTCAACAATCAAAGGTATTTGCATACATTTGAGAGATTTTGGGGAAGAAAAATCTGAACCTGCTGTATGTTTGATGTAACATACCACATGTTTCTCATGCAAAATGAAGTTCTAAGAGCAAAATGCAAAACAAGTTAAAAGCCTACACTTCAAGGTACTGTTTAGACCTCTAAACTCCCCTTGGCAAACTTACTCCACCCTTGGATAAAGATGCTGTCCAACCTGTTCGTTGCGTCTATACATACGCCAGTATCTTCAGGTGCGGACAATGCCTTCAACATGGCTGATCTCACGCAAATGGTGTAGCCACGTCTGCGTGACACTGGGTACAGACCCGCTGTGCTCCTCTGAGAGTCACGGGATAATTCTGGCATAGCATTACTGATGACTGAAACCTCTTTGATACACTACTGCTTCTTTCTCCACAAGTTAAGATCTGAGCCACTCTTATCTGCTGTAGACCTGATTTAATGAAAACCAGGAGGAAAACTTTGAAGGTTTTCTAATTCCCCTCTTAAGCAGTATAGGCAATACCACTACTTAGCCTGGCATTTAGGTTTATAACCTTCGCATCATCTTGTTTAGGGCCTCCAGGTCCCTCCCCGCCCCCAAAACACCAAAACCAAAAAAACCCTCTCTACAGCCTCATACTCTACCTTACTAATTACTCTGTAAAGCGCTGCTAGGATTCCCATCTATCCACACAGTAAAACTTTTCCATGAGTTTCCCATCTCAAACATGCATTTATTATAACACATGATGCTCTAGCACTGACAAACACAAGCCTCAATCTCTGCTGCTTTGCTACAACAGCAATTCATTTAAATTAGTGAAAAGAGTACTCCCTAAACCCATCGTTTTAAACTTTATGACCTCGTTCTCCATACTTTTTGCAAATTCTTCATCCATCCACTTTTCCTAAGAACTACCTTTCTTGTGTTCCAGATCCACTCTCAGCCTACTCACCTCTCAAGATTTCTTGAATGCAAGCTCCCACCACTAGTTACCCACCCTCCGTCACCCTCTTCTTCATTTCCTTGAAAGGTACGGTTTGTGTTGCTGCTCACATCAGAAAGGACCTTCCAGTAAAGATGTGCAAAACTACTTTCTTGCCCTGCTTCAGGGACTTGAGCCTACTGAGATCACTGCTTATTACTCCAACACACACAGTCCTCTTGTTTCTGCTTACTCCTTTGCTGTTTATTCCCCTTCTCAGCTCTCACTGAAATCCGAGCTCTTCGGAGCAGAGATTATCCTTTTGTCCTTGCACAACATCTAGCATAGGGAGACCTGGGTCATGCTCAGGCCTTCCATTTCCATTGCTGTAGTGCATCACCACCAGCCCTTCTCTCTCCAAAATTAGGAAAAAAGCTCCCTCCCCAAAAAAAACCCCAAACCCTAAAAACACACACCTCTACAACTGCTTTCAAAGGTGAAATTTTTCATGCCTATTTCAATCAAAGCATGAGTGCTACTGATGCTTCAACAAAATAGACTCAGTATTTTTGACAGGTGAAACAAAAAAAAAAGAAAGAAAATATCAATTTCCTCAAGTATTCTGAATGAAATAATGAATGCTAGAGCTACACTCCATAAAGCACTCCTGTATCACCATTCATTTTCAAGCGTTAAAAATCCCATGGTCTTAAATCCCTTCTTTGATAAAGAAAATCAACTTCCTACAGCATCTTTAATTCCAAGTTTTAACAGATCTCCCATGACTTAAAAAAAAAAAATTGCACTTAATAGACATATCCTTTAAAAAACCACAAGCAGTCCCATCAAAAATAAGTTACTTCAAGCTTACATCACAGTTGTCCTTGTGCCTTAACATGCACTTTCCAAAACTCTTTATACAACCCAGCCTCCAAAGCGCTATCATCAAAGAGAAACTTTTGAGCATGAAAAAACAGAGGAAGAGGCAGACAGAACGTTACCTTTTCACCTCAGCCTTAGGTATCCTCATGAAGTGAGAGGTGATTTTGGAGTCTCTCTTCATACCCTGTTTTACACTTTTGCATTCTGATGATGGAGCAGGAGAGATTCCAGGTGACTTTATATGCAGACTGTCCTCTTTGACGGAATTACCTATTTCCTCAAAGCTTTCACTACCCTTGGCAGAAAAACGTGACTTTCTTGATTCCAGTTCAGCATCCCCATATTGAATTCTAAAAGATTTGTTTATGGATTTTGACATATTAATCTCCTCTCGCTCATCAAGAAACGGACTCGTTTCTTCATCAGCCTCTGACCCATGACAGCTATTTTTAGAATTATCTACATCCATTGGTGACTCAGGTTCACTTTCTTTCTCAAAAGCAGGTGAATCCCCTGAACTGCTCTGACATTTGCTCAGTTTCCCAGGACCTCCGAGATCTGATACACAAGTATCACAACCAGCATCTGAAAGTGGACTTTCTGGAACTACATCCCCGTCGTCTTGTTCACCCGTTGAACAGACAGAATTGCAACTCCTCAGCTTCTGTGAATTGCACGAAGGCATTTGTCCATCCGTCTCGGTGTCTTTTGAAGAAAGTTTTGTATTTCCCATTTTCAGAGACCGACCTGATGATAATTTCCTCTGAGTCCAGTTGTCACTGCTTTCTTCACACCCTCTCTGAGCCTGCTTGCCAGTTTTGTGCATCTCATCAATGTTGGCATTTTTAAAGAGGTCTCCAGACTGCATCCCCTTCACAGGCTCTGTGTCTAAGACTGGATCTTTGTCCTCAGCCTCCCAGTTATACATGCTGCCTGTCTGAGGCAAATTTACCTGCTTTGCACCAACTTCCACAGATATTTTTGAATTATTTTGCTGACAGATATTCTCTAGCTTTTTCACATCATGCACACAAAAGTTATCTTTTTTAACAGAAGTCATCTTGGGATTTGCTTCAATATTGTTATTAATTTTGCTGTGTAAGCTGTGGAAGAAAAGTATGGGAATTTAATGTCTTCAAATGAAATTGCTACATATATATTTTTTTAAAGGAATGATTATAAACATGCAATAATAACTACAGAATTTTACTCGTTACACTCTGTAAGTGAGCACTACTAGGATCAAGTTTCACTGCCCTGGGTAATGCAGCTCAGTAACAACCTGTTTCCATTTAAAAGCTCCAAAAGATGATGAATCAGTTGCTTGCCTTAGAAATCTATTCCAGTGATTCATTATTCTTATTTTCAAATCTAACAGTATTAAGCTATTATTTAGTTATTTTCTCCATATGAAAAGAAGTTATAAGTCATGATAAAGTCCTCCTTAACTTTCATTTTAATCAGTTAACAACAGTGAGAAAGAAAATCAATGGCTTTGTAACCATTCTCTCAGAGCTACAAACCCATCTTTTAGAAGAGCAGGACAAAGCAGTCAATAGTCTCAAAAACATCCTGTTACTTCTTTACTTTTATAAGCAGCCCATGACTCTTCAAAAAAACCCAAAAACACAATACAAAAGCATAAAATATATTTAGAACTAGTAATAAAAAATAAAAGATATACTAAATCAATTATTATTTTTAAAGAGAAAAATAACCTAATTTGTCCTGCAGTGTCCTACACAAAGAACGGAAAGAAATGTGTCCTAACGGTCACACAGGGGAATGAAGTGAGTTTTGTATCACCAGCTGAAACTTCTCAAGACAACATTGGAAAGTCATTTCACACTTATGTACCAATTGTTGTGTCAGTGTACTGATAAATATCTAGACACCATATGAATAGTAAAAAAACCTGACTAGTCTTGGTGAATAGATCACTCTGAAGAGTACTTTCTCATGAATGTATTGTTACAACATCGTATATAACCAATGCAAACTAAGCACGCTAAACTCTGTGTCTGGTCATGGCCGAGTTTTCCATCTACACTAAATAGGAAAACACGCAATTATCACACAATCCTAAATTCAGCAACTGAACACTTTAATAGATTTCTGAAGGCATCAATTCTCTCCATGAATTATAATGGATCCTCTTCTAAAACAGCACTTGGGAGACAGAGATAGCATTCACACCTTCACCACTACAGAACAAAAAGAAAAAAAAAAAAGGGGGGGGGGCTTGGAATAACAGATGATAGCTTGGAACTTCACCTATAGGAAGATTATTTGAAAACAGAAAGATTTTAGAGACTTATGTTATGATAATTTAACTCCTTATCTATGCATTTGTTCCTGCACTGAAAATTTTGATGAACAAAAATGAAAGTTATATTACTGCTGCCATCTCAATAAATGACTGTTTAAAGGTATTAACAACATCTGTTGTCAACTTAAGATGACAAATCAAATCTAACACAGTGTTCAAATTCAAATAAACTCAAATTGTGATGTTAACTGCAATAGAAAGGTATGTGAAGCATTTAAACGACTAACTTGCTGCTTAAAATTGACTAAGCAAAGCTGTAGAAAGGCATGAAAGAGAAATACTCTAAAGGGAATCTTAAAAAAAAAAATCATTCCCTCCTTAAGCATTAACATCTTTGCTTTACTGCAACCTATGAGCCTGTAATTGAGCCCTATGTACTTCTATACGAATCACCGCAAGTTTTCCTAGCTATTTTAGCACTGCTATGGATTTCAGTTTATTAACAAACATCAATGAAAAACAGCACATTTACAATTGCAATTATAGAAAAATAACATCTGATATTCCGCTGCGCCAGACAGTTGAACTCTTCGGAGTTTAATTTTAATGCTGCCTTGCAAACACTGGTCCTGACAGACTACAGTAGCAGAAAGTATCAAACTTTACCGGTGTCATTCAGCAGCAAAACTTTTAGATCATCTTTCACAAAATAATCTGAATGCACATTTGATCACCTGTAAATTCTGGTTCAAACTAAATCAAGTCGCATATGCTTACAATACAATCACAGTCCAATGAGATGAATCGAAACAAACTTTTGCCTGTAAAGTAACAATAGAATTTTGAGTTGAATGAAGGACTGACAGCCAAAATCTGTAACTGTTATTGCCCTATGTTAAAAAAAAATAATAATTAAAAAAAAGCACAGCTGACTAAGGACATAGTCTGATATCACCGCTAACTCAACCTAGTGGCTGGCGGGCGTTTGCCTTCTCTCACTGCAAGTTCCCACCTTTTTTTTTGCAGGAGCAGCAGTATTTATTCACCTAAAGAGTGAGGTGCTTCAAGAAGCTAAGTCAGCCAAAAAAAAACGGGCGTGGGTGAGGAATGTGATTAGAGGGGAAGGGTGGGGGACTAGTTAGCTTTTTGTACTGGAAGTCTGTCAGTTATGCTCAAGAGGACGTGCCAAGGTAAGGAAAGCAGCAGAGCTGGGGTTGCCATTTTCTCAGTGGCTAGCTGTACTGGCAACCTGCACTTTGAGGCGCCCACAGGCCCACTCAAAGAACACAACTTTTGAATAGGTATGCTGTACATCTTACCTTTTGGACTCAGTTGTCTTGGGTCCTTTATTCTCCAACCAAGTAGTAATTGTCCGTTGCCTGCAAACTGAAAAACCACAGTTCACTACATTGTTGCATGAAACACGATAAAACTGCAACATGATTGCATATGAATAACTTGTACTGGAGGAAGATAAAAACACCTCAAGTCTTCCAGTATCTCCTCTACTATAGGGAGCATCCAGACACTAACACTATTAAAACTACATGTGATGAAATATGTAATTTGTATCAGTCAGCAGCTGTAGCTTCTGTAATAATCTTTACAAATGCCAGGCTTGGTGTGTGGTGGTTTTTGCTTGCATTCAACATTTTTTTAATATGGTTAAAAACATATAATAAATCCCTAGATTTAAAAAAAAAAAAAAAGGCAACATGACATAGCTTCAAACAAACAAACAGAAGCCTAACTAGGCATCTTAGAAGACACAGCTGAGAACCCTACTTGTATATAGCATACTATGAAACACGTAGCTTAACATAAAGAATGTACACATTAGAAGTGACAACTGCTGAGAAAATGACTTTTTCTTTTCTCCTCCCTCCATAAACAATTTGTAATGCTTACTCCCCTAAACAGCAACAAAATGAGGAGAACACATTTTTTTCAGATTTACTACCAACACCACAACTCCAGTGAATGTGTCCGGTCCTATCTCTGTGATGTTGCAGTTCAGACAGGCTTTCAATAGAACAGCAGCACATGAACTAATTATGTAGAGACTTGAGGGAGTAATAGGGAGAAAAAACTCACACTGGTTATTTCACAATTGGAAAATAATCTTCATTAGTATAAGAAGGGGTCCGCAGTTTAGTTTTGTTGTTGTTTAAGTGTAATTCTGAAACATTGACAATTAGCTTCAGCTCCCTTTCTTTCCACTTGCCAAGAGAAGTTATCTACCTTCTGCTACCAGCTGTGCAAGGCATTTACTCGCTGCTTTCAACTGGCTAAGTAAAATCTGTAGTTCCCCTATCGCAACAGCAGTTTTGCAGAACTTAAAACCCGGTACAGCAGCTCTGGCTATTCTGATCGATGGTCACTACAGAAAGACTCAGCATGTTACTGCAAGTGGAGGTTGTGTAACTTGTAGCATAGGTAGCTTAGCCCATAGGTAACTTAAAGAGTTTCATAAACACTTTCCCTAACATTCAAGGCCTTGAACGCTTTTCCGCAGCTGGTTATCAAATATCCCCATCAAAAGTACAGAATTTCTAGAAAGAAAAATTAACCTCCAGAAAATGTTTAAATAATTTTAAATTCTTCTGAAACAGCACAAACAATAGTGCCTAGCATAGGTAGCTTAGGCCATAGGTAACTTAAAGAGTTTCATAAACACTTTCCCTAACATTCAAGGCCTTGAACGCTTTTCCGCAGCTGGTTATCAAATATCCCCATCAAAAGTACAGAATTTCTAGAAAGAAAAATTAACCTCCAGAAAATGTTTAAATAATTTTAAATTCTTCTGAAACAGCACAAACAATAGTGCAAAACTGCCACCATGTGACTAGGTCACCAAGGAGTAATGCCAAGCCGTACGTAGTTTACAAGCACAAGGATACCAAAACTCAGCTTCACTCTGCTGAGACAACAACAGGTTGATGGATTTTATGAACTAAAAGATTTTTATTTCTAAATATTCACTAAAACGGAAGCATATTAGTATTCTGTTTACCAAATTTCACCTTCTTCTATTTGAAGTGTTAACCCAAACTGCCTAGAGGAAAAGGGAAAGCAGCAGCCAGGAAAAAAAAACACCAAACAAATAAAACAAACCCAAACAAAGAAAAACCACCCACAACCCACAAAAACAAACAAACACACACTCACAAAAAACCCAACGACAAGCAGCCATGAAAAGACATGTTAAAACATGGGATCAATAAATCTCGTCAAAGGCAGCTGACTACCTCTTGAGGTATAAACTTGCACTGAGGAAGGAATACTTACTTATTCATCAGCACAATAAATAGTAATTATAGCAGCAGCAACACAGAACAAAATGGCTTTGGTCTGAGCTTTCACACCCGAATAGCCATTTAAGACCTATAACCAACATAAAACACATCATTTTTCTTTAATACTACTAACATCTCTTTTTGCTACAGATAAGGCAACACAAACATGCTTACAATTAGTGTAAACAACATAACCAGACTTTGGTGTAACTTTTTTTTTTTTTTTAAGTGCTCTCTAAATTTCTATTCAAAATTCCTCAAATCATTCCCATAAAACAAACCACTCTTCAGAATCTACCACTGAGGAAAGCAACTGAATTTTTAGAAGATTCTTATTTATTATTCTCTAGGAGTGCATAGATATAACTCCAAACTATTATCTACTCAAAGTTGCCTCTTAGTTGTACTGGTTACCGAGGTTCAACTTATCAACCAAAGACCACAGCGAATCTGTGGTTTGTTTGGTTGGTTTTTTGCTTGTTTGTGTTTTGTTTTGGGGGGTTTCATTTTTTTATTGGGGTGTCCTTCCCTGCATTCCTTCTTATTCCTGAAATAGGTACTTTATTGTGCATTAAAATTTTATTTTGACAGCATTAGCTCCAAATAAAAATAACTTAAGTAAGCCACGTTGGAACTTTTTCCAGGCAGCTTTGATACACAGGAGGAGGGGCACCCCACACAACCAGCAGCACCCTAGGCCTGCAGCCACGTGCCCATGGGGGGTCCTGTCATTACCCTTAGCTCTCCCTGCCACGACAGCCTGTCCTAACACCCCGCGGAACGTCATTTCTCTCGCAGCAAGTATTCGCCCACGCACATAGGAAACACACTACGTTTAGCAGCTCGCACCTCGCTTGGATGGCTGTGCTGTTACTGAAAGTTTATAAAGGATCGGGCACAAACCCAGGATAACGATCCTACCCGCCTCCAAAGGGAGGACACGCGACTGCCCCGCACCACCGGGCTCGGTACAGGGGACGCGCCGCTCGGGGAAGCTGAGTTAGAGATGATTCAAGCCCGACATGGCAGGCCAGCTCGGGGGCACAAGCTGCCTCTCGCCATTTAAAGCTGCCTTTCCTTCGCTGTACCACGAGAACAGCGGCAGAGCAGAGATGCATCGAGCAGCAGAGAGGGGCACCCCAACTCGGCGTAGCCCGGCCGCAT
>JMFS01123372.1:0-21396 GCA_000699545.1 Podiceps cristatus
GTACAGGACCTTGCCCTTGGCCTTGTTGAACTTTGAGGTTCACCCAGGCCCACCTCTCAAGCCTGTCCAGGTCAATATCTCTTAAACCCTATTGACTTCAGAGTTGTCACACCAGTCATGGTATCTCTTTATGTTATTGCTTAACCTCAATTATTGGTATCTTTGGTTGACAACATTTATTATAGTCATTACTGCCTTTACTTACCTTTTATCATTAGTGTTTTGCTTAACTGGAACAATAACACTATTTCTTGGAAGCATAAGCAGTTCAAGTACTGTGGTATAACAGTAGTTTCTAAAAAACCCATTTGTTAGCTTTGTAGTGTGTGAGAGAATAAACCATTGCCGTTGTACAACTGTAGAACAGTTCCATCAAAAACTTCCCCTGCAAAACCCCCTTGACAACCAGCTGCAAACAAGAGCAGTAAGGCTCTGTGCTGTATGGAGAATTGCATGTTATCACCTACAAGGTAGAAGATCGTTTGATGTCCTCTACATGAGAGTATGGATTTTGGTATTTTGTATCTAGAAAGCTATTTTAAGCAATTGCCTTAAAGACTATTCCACTTTTTTTTTTTTTTTTTAATGCAATGTGCTTGAATAACTAACAGAATCATCATCTTTTTTCGGTCTTTTGGTGGGAAAAGTGCCACTGTTGCCAAAGATCACAGCAGACCATAATTATTTGCTATAATTCTTAATGTGTGCAAGTGTTCAGGTACTGAAAACATTGTTAGAAGCAAGAGATTATACTGAGGGCTTTTCCTCCTGAAAAGTAAAATGCATCAGTACACTCTCATGTCAATGCGAATAAAGTAATATGTAAGACAGTCATTTTGGGTAAGAAATAAAAACAGGCAGAATACAAATCAGAAAGTCTTGTCTTAGGAAGAAGGTGGTGAAAGGCACTGCAAGATAAATTTTCAGTGGATGGAAAGAACATAGATTTCCTCAGGGAAAGGTCCCAAGCAGTTGGTCTGCTGCTTGGAGAACAGTAGTTGGGCACGTGTTGCACACAGCTTGATTGATGCGCACCCATGTGGGATGATGGCACAGCGTAGTAGTCCTGGGTGTATCCAACCTCTCACCTTAGACTGCATGTTGATACGCATGTGTGTGTGAGAGAAAGCCTGGTCAGAAATATGGATGGACATTGTTGTCTTTACTGTTTCTGGTATGTGTTAGAGGAGAATGTAGGTCCCAAGAAGGCAAGGGCCCTGCAGTGGTAAGCCCTGCGTATGTAATGAAAAGATAATTCCTGCCCTAAAGAGATCCTTGATATCTCCTGTGGCACAGAGGTATAAAAAAAAACAAAAGGAGGATGACAAAGAACCACTGTTCTGATGGAGCTTTATGGTTTAAAGTTTTCATTTGTACTTGTGGTACAATTCATGGATGACAGGTTTTGTGGTGAGGGGTGAATTTCCAGTCATTACTGCGTGCTTTTGTGAGGACGGACTGCAGATCTTGTTATAGAACTGCTGTTGGAAGGCTACCTGTGAATTTATCTATCATTAGTTATAATTGTACTGATTCTCAAGCTTTATAAAAGCTTTTGTTTTTACAGGAAAAGTGTTGAGCGAATTCTGGTAAAGCCGCTCAGGCAACCTGAGATTTCCACCACGGAGATATTTGATGGGTGACAGAAGCCTAAGTGATACAATTTATGAATTTAATTCATATGTCCCTTTTTTGATAAATATTTTCTCCTAAGCAGTACTTCTCATTGCTGTAAAACCTAGTGCCTACCCTCCCCAGCTGACACCAAAAGTCACGAAAATCAGCCTTAACTGAAGATTCTCTTTGTCTTTGAAATTCAGGCCACTTGGGCTTTGGCAACGAATAAACATCCCAATTTTTAGTCACGCAAAACTTAGAACCTGGACAATATTTCTTTACGAAAATCTCTAACCTCATTTTATGTCTTTTGAATACACACTTCTGAATAATAATATTTTAATTACGAACGGACAGTAAAGTAAAACCTCTCCTTGGCACAGTACTCCCCCATGCCCTATTTCTCCCATTGTTTAAAATGAATGGGCTGCCTCTCTCCCTCTGCCGTTGCTGACTAAGCCGTTGGCTCTGCTGCACCTCTTACCGATTGCTTCTGCTGAAGGGCACACCTCTCCCAGCTGCCTCTTGTAAGAGAATAAAGAGGTTATTGTTGATAAAATAAACTCTTACGTGGTCAGTGATTCCTTTATAGGCACACACCTTCAGTTGTGCAACCTATAGATGGCCAAAGTTGGTCTGTGCACTGAATCTGATCCACGAGGCTGTGATACTGGTAATACAAGGTGGCCAAGCCTAACATGGCGATTGGTTGGTGTGAGCAGCGGCATGGGGGATGATCCAGTGAGTTCATGAAACTTCCAGCGTTTGCCCACTTTTCTAGGTAGGGTCCTGTTTGAGGATACAGGTTGAGTAGGAAGGGAGGAGTGGTAAGACTGGGGCTGACAGGGAAGCTCCTCTGAGAGGGAGTGGTCTGAACCATGGGCAGAGAGCTCAGACTGGCCTTGGCTGGGTTTGTACCACGTGGAAATCTGGAGAACTTCGAAGTTGTGTATTGCAGCAGTTTCCCAGCAGACTCCATGCTGAAGTGAGGAGACACAGACCAGGGTAAGGGGTGCTGCCACTTTGGAGGAAGTTTGCAGTGCACTCTGATAGCAGTATCAGGACTTGGGGATGGTTTGGATCTGTGCTTGAGTTGAGGATCACCATCTCTCTTCAGCAGTCTGGGTGAGAAAAATGTCTCCTGCATTACGAAGCACTAAGACATGATGGCTACATTGTGCCTGAACCATTGCCCAAGAGGAAAATATCCAAAGCGGAGAAGACAGCATGACCTCTAGAAAAATTAAGGGGATATTTGGAAGAGTAGGGATTGTGTTCATAAGAATAGCCGCCACCCCCCACCCCCTTTTAGGATCTTGGCTTTGTACTTAATAACCAGCAATGTATCTTTGTTCCATGGTTTCATCCATTCTTCTCTTAAAAACTTTTAGCAACTACAGCATCCTTTGGCAATGAGTTCCTGAGATCTGCTACCTGCGGCATGAAGAACAGCCTCCTGGTTGCTTGTTCTCCTTTAGTTTTATTCTTGTGTTAGAGGGATGGCTGTTTTGGGGTACATGGGGAAGGGATTATATAGAGTGTGAACCTGCCTTTTAATGTGTGTTGAGATCTCTAAGAAATGAGAGTGGCCATTCTGACCACTTCTCAGCACCTGACTTTGATCCGTCGCTGATCCAGAGCTAATGAGCAAACTCCAATGAATACAGTTGGGCTCTTTGCAGCCAAGCATTTCTGCACTCTATTTCTTACCAGTGGTTTGTATATACAGAAGTTTCCACAGTTCCAGACTCTCTATTAACTTTTAATTAGAAAGACATCTTGATATGTTGGTCTGGCTGCAGACCAAAAAAAAGCTGGCACCCAAATCTTGGTGTCCTGACACAATTTTTACAGGTTCCCTTATGGTCATGTAAAAATTGTGAGTTTCATAGAGGATACAAAGATGTAGTATGGATGTTGCTTTTAATGCTATCTTCAGACTTTTGGTAGGTTTTTGTAATGTATGGATATCCTCCTGCCCAATTCATTTTTAGAACAAAATTCACTAGTGGCTGGATGTTTCTAAAGTTGATATGGGGAGAGGTAGTTAAAAGGAAGGATGGCGCTGATGGAGAAAGAAATAGTGAGCATGGAAAGCCTCTAACTCTTTTGGCTAACCAATCTTCTGGCTTAGAAGAGCCATTGTTGAGCTCTGCTGTGCATAAAGCAAAGTTAAACATGGCTTTAACACAAAGCTTATTTTCCTAAAGCAGTTGTAAAAAGCACACAGTGATAAGGCATTTTATTTTTTATTTGTTGTTTTTCAGCACAGTGGAAAGTAATTTAATCTAAGCAACTGAAAATCATTTTAGGCTTAGCAACATGTTCAGACAAATGATAAAGTATTTAAAAGCCTCATTTTATTGAAGAATAACCATAACAATTAAAGATATTAAAAAAAAGCTTTCAGAGAGGCACAACAGAAATTTAGTTTACAAAATTGTTATATACAGTTTTGCAGTGACGGTTTTTGAAACTTCAAAAATGCAATGAATGTCAGATAATATTGAAGACACTGGCAGTTTTTTTCTCTTTTGTTTTGTTACTGTTCCTTTTCTGGCTTGGCATTTCAAATATGAATTATACTTTGCTGTTCCGATTCTTTGTTGTTTTCCATACTCGCTATGATATAAATATCATGGTTCATTTGATTTAAGTTTGAATGTCTCATAACTCTTAATATAGTCTTCATGTTATTTGTTTCTCCAAGAAAAAAAAAAAAAAAGGAAAATAATGTGATTCATTGAGTTATGCAGACACCAAATTCAGACTTGAAATAAATGCATTTGTTTCTATAATCATGACGAGTGTTGTGCTCATTGCTCAGTCCTGTTCTTGGCATCACAGTTTGTTTTTTTTGTATTACTTGGTATTTCACTATGCTAAAATGTATTTGTAACTATTTTTACTGTTGTGTTAAATAACTATTAGTTCACATATACTTTTATATTTGGATTAATTCCCTGGTTTTGGGTCACCCCACAACTGCTGGCAAAGCCATTCTGTTTCATAACTGATGCTGTTTGGAAAAGCTGTCATGGTACGTTGTTGTGTCCAGGTAAGAGCTTGCATCCAAGTCTGCCTTGGCAAGCAGAAATACATGGAAATATCCACATTTTAGAAAATAACTTAAGAAAATTAGGAAACGTGTGTTCAGTTTCAACTGTGCTTTCTACAGTTTGTCTCCAATTCATGGTTTTCCTTGGTCCTGCGGTCAACAGAAGCTTTTCCAAAGCCGTCCTTTAGCATTGTTCATGCTCACTAGTTAAAATGGTCTGTTATGTTGGTTTTATTCACAGCAAGTAATCTTTGTTACCAGGCCAAAAGTTGACAAATATTTTATGATGACTCTTTTATCTTTGTAGCTGGAGAATCCTTTCCCCACGTCGATTCACCCAAAGTTAAATTAGAGGTCACCCCAAGTTTTCATCTTTTTTTTTTTTTTTTTTTTTCCTTCCTCCTTTTTGGAGGATTTATTTAGTTTGAACAGCTATGGCTTCAGGATTAACATCATTTATGTAGACTATGTGTTTGTACACAATTTCTATATGCAAGACTATTAATGTTAGTACAATTGTAAATTTTCAGTATCCGGTCTAATAATAAACCGAAATTTGATTTATGGTTCCTCTCCCCATTTGGAGTCTTATACACTTCGCTCATTTTTTTTTTTTTTTTTTTTCCTGAAAATTTATATGTCTGATTTTTAAAAAACTTTTTAATTCAAGTTTCTGGTTTTAATTTTGAGAATTACAGTGCTATGAATAGTTTCAAAATGTTCCCTGTTACCCTTACTAAAATCCTACACATTGAAACTTTTCTTAGATTTATGATAATACATATTCACAGTTTTGATTTTTTGATCCTTTTTCACAGAGTTGTGAAAAAAAATCCTTCTTGTTTACTCTTCACATAACATGGCTCTTTTCCCCTCTCCTCTCACAGTTCCTTGTAACGTGCTTGCTTTATTCAAAACTTGTCTTGTTTTCCAGCTACCCCGGTCACCTTGATGAAATTAGTAAATTGAATTTTTTTAATACCCTGTCAGTCAGCTCAAAAAATATTAGCACTTCACTGGTTTTTATTTCACTATCAGATCAGAAAAACTAACTAGGCATATTATGGTGGTTTTCAACACTTCAGATTTTCATTGCAGGCGTTGCTGGAGGAATTAAATCAATTCCTTTTTCAAGCCATTTAGTTCGGGTTTGTTTTTTGTTTTTTTCTTCCCCCCCACCGCCCAGTATAACTGCAAATGTCTAGATTCTGCTTTAGTTTTTCAGTGTGCTTTATCTTTGTAAATAAAGATTTAATTGAGTTTTCATCTTCACTTTTTGCAAAAGTGAACTTTGATTTTGTATCTTTACTTAGGGAATCTAAAGAGAGAAAAAAACATAAAAAGCAGATCTCTTAAGGAAATGGGTATTTGGTAAGTAAGCTATGCTTAATTACAGAAGTATGAAAAACTTAAATGCCTTTTTAAAAAAGATTTGCTGTCTGATACACAATATGCAATTAAATTATTTAGAAAATATGAGAAGACGACAACAATGGGTACACTCTTCCAGGGATGTGGAAAGATGGGAAAGTTTGCAGATAGAAATGTATCCAATCCAGAGCTCCAGAAGAGTTTTTCAATAGCATTTATTTAACTTGCCAAATGCTTAAATTATTTATCCGTGTCTTGTTAAGAAAAAAAAAAATGTAGAAATGCGATGTAAAAGGCAGTATCTGTGACGTGATAGTTCAGTTGTTGGTGAGCTTTCTGGCATGTTAGGGCCGTGGACTGTCTCGGACCAGAGTTGTCTGAGGGTTTCCTCGTCCTTTTCTGCCCCTCTCCATGTATCTGTTTGCTGCCTCCTGTCTTGCCCAGCACCATAGGCTCTTTGGGGCTTACGCACACACACACTCTGTGCCACCCTCGCTGTTTTCTCAGCTTAATAGGTTTTGAAACACAATTTGGCTTCTTAGCTATTATGGTTAGCTATCATCAGTGATTTAAAATGGCGGTACGAGTATATTTTCCTCGGGTGTACTCGGCTTTTAGGTGTGGTTTCCCAGAACTGACCTTTGCACGGACACCACGTCTCTTTTCCGAGAAGCAATTTGGCAGGGCTCAGGGTACTCTGGGGATTGCACGAGTCGGGCTGGGCATCTGCCACCAGAACCTGCCCTCGCTAGTTGGTGAGGATGTCATGGGATTGTGGGCAAAGGGCCCACCAGAAATGCCGCTGTCGGGAGTAGGCCCTGTGATTTTTCTAGACAAAATATGTATCAGTATGTCTTGGAGCTCTCCCTAAGTGATCTGCTAAGGGTCACACAGCTTTAGTGGGTGCAGGAATGGAGCTCAGCTCTGTATCAGCTGGAGCATCTTACTCCTTTGCCTTTAATGTACAGAAGTAAGAGAAAACTAAAACAAGCTTCAGGAACTGGAGAGAGGAGGATGAAACAAATCTAGGCTGGTCGGTGTAAGAACGGTATGTCTCGAGAGAAAGAAGAAATGCAGAAAGGAAGTACAAGATACACAGGTGAGAGGCAGGGATGGGGCAAATATCGTGGAGTCGGAACGGGCACAGAGTGACAGAGCTTAGAGACCACAATGGCTGGAGCAGTCAGGGGTGTTTGAATTGCATCACAGAAACTTGGTATCTTTTGTATGGAGGGCAGTGCATTAGTAAAATCATCATAAATGAAGAATAAGCACACATTTTGTGCATGCTGCGAGTGAGAACCCTTTGTTTCAGGTGGCAGTGTACCATCTCCAGAGTCGCCTGAAAGCTGCCGTCCACCAGAGTTAGTGCTGAATACCGACAATAAATACAGGCTATCTCAGAAGTAGAAATATATCCACAGTCTGCATATTTCAGCAAATGTATGACTGGAGGAGAAACACTGTTTTTTCCAAGGTCTGAGAGTAGGATAAGATTTTGTTTATGATGTGTGGCAGTAGTTTCAATCTATGTCATACCAGGATGGCTCACAGTGTATCCACCAAGCTTGCAAGAAAGTAAATAGACTGCGCACTCCCACTGTCATCAGTGTGACAGATAGCTGAGCTGTTCTGGGACATTACTCCAAAGGATTGTGTTTTCTGGGTTTTTGTTGTTGTTGGTGGTGGTGTGGGTTTTGTTGGTCGGTTGGTTGGTTGGTTAGGTTTTTTTTGTGTTATGGGTTGCTTGCTTTTTTGTTTTTTGAACTAGAAGATATATTTCTATAATAAATCCTTAGTGCTTAAAAATTAGTCAACTCTGGTTATTGTAAGGTAGGCATAGACTTTCAGATGAGCTCCCTAAATGGCCTCAGACTAACCTCATGTGTTATTCATATAGAGATGCTATGAGAGTTTTTTCCACTTACAAGTTCTAGGTCCCAACAGTTAGAAGATTTCCAAATGAGAACTAAAACATCCTCAAAGAAATGCCAACTTAAAGGACCAACATTGTCATTAGTTATTGTTTGGTATTTTATAATGCAGTAGTGTCTAAAGCCATGAGTAGGTGGAGATCTCTGGGGCTTAAGGGCTCTGCTGAGGTGTGAAGTAGCAGAAGCACTCAGGATGGTGATCTAAAGGCTCCTCAAGCCTCCTCTGTATTTGGCTTGAGGAGTCGTCTAAGGTGAGGTGCTTCAGTTTTTGCTAGGTTCCTGTTTTCTGACAGAACATGTTCCATCATTAAATCTCCAATCAGATACAATTGGTAACTTACCCTTTTCCCATCTTACCTTCACCAAAAAAAAAAAAAAAAAAAGAGAGAGAGAGAAATACCTTTGTACCTAAGGCGTGCTGGGCACAGCGGCAACGCTGTTGCAACTTGTGCAACGCTTTTCTCCTCCATCTTCTCTATGTCTCAAGAGAGATCAAGGGGAGCAATTTCTTTTCAATAGTTGTAGTAGAAGATATTTCCTTCTCACTGTTGATACTACAAGGAGTATTTTCACCTCTGCATGCTGGTTTTATTTTGGCTATCATGATGAATGAGGGAGCATAGGATAAATTTAGGGAACAAGTCTGTGCAGTGTGAGATGGGATGGTTTAGGGGAGAAAAAGATGAGGAAAGAGAGTGCATTTCAGAGGTAAGTGAACATGATGGAGAGAAGTGGAAAGAGATAAAATGAGAAATGCTTGCTGATTTCACACAGGAAAAGATGTGGTAGGAAAAGAAAGGAAGTGTGCAGGGGGGAGACAGGAAGAAAGTAATAAAAGCAATGTTACATTACAAAAAAAAATAGATCAGTTGCTGATGACTGTAACAGTAGCACACTGCACTTAAACATAAGGCTTTGAACAGAGAGAATACAGGTTAGGAGTTCTAAATTTTATCATTTTTTATTATTACTGTTTTGTTCGGACAAATACATTATTTGACAGAAATGAAAAGCTTCTTTCAGGCTGAGGCTTGTATGCCAGTTTTCAACACAAACACATTTTTAGAATTGGCTTATAATCTCCTAGAAATAGATAAAAATGAAAATGCTGATATAGCCTAGAATGTGGTAATGAGAGTATAGCTCAAAAATAAATAAGAGTTTTTATTGCACTGCATCATAGGATCTTAGAGTATCATGCTTGCTCGTTGAATAATAATTTCCTATTCATATCAGCTCTGTTCTTCCCTCCTCTTCCTCTTTTTCCTTATACTTCCTCTTAGCTGGAGAGGGCTTAACCAGCACTGCAGGCTTCTATTTCATATGAGCATCCTCCAGTGCACTTCACTATAATGGTGAAAGTGCTGCAGTTCCCAGGCTAATTGCTCTTGAGCTGGCATGTAGGTCATCACCTCATCGTTCGCTTTGTCTTCTGTCCCAAAGAGCTGAGAACTGCACATTGCTGGGCTGTGGCTTTCCAATGCCTGTTGAAGGTTTGTCACAAATCACTGTCATCTTTCTGCACCTGTAGCGTGGCTTTTTGGTCTTTGCCAGGCATAAATAGCAGGTGGTCCCCTTATAGGAATATTTTATGTAAGCAAAGCTTTTCCGTGTATAGCTTTGCTCCTGCCTCATAAATCCAAGTTCAGGCAATAGGCAGCAGCATCTGCTGGGAAGGGTTCTCGGAAACCCTTGGTGAAACAGCTTTCTGCCAGTGCTGAAGAGTTAAAATTGTTACTTAGCTCAAATGAAGAAGAGCTTTGTATATGTTGGGCAGTAGAGCTCAACTGAATCAGGGCATGTGTAATTGAATATACTTTTTTTTTTTTTCTTTTATTTCAACTGCATTCCCTCTCACTTGAGAGGAAGCTGCATCTCTTCTCCCTCACTTAGCAGTCTGAGCGTTCATATATCACGTACTCCTGAATGAATGAATGGAAACAATACAAAATTTCCTATTCTAACTGGCTTTTATGAAAATCACTGGCCAGTAATGTTAGAATGACATTTGCCTTCCTACCACTAGAAGGGACTCAGGGGACGAGGTTTCCTTCCCCACAGTGGTGTGATGCAGCATGGGGGCTGGGTGTGCAAGGCTGCTGGGTCAGTTCTTCAGTCACTTACACCCATTTCACACAACTCTAGCTCCGCTCACCACATTTTTTTCCTGATTCTCACTAACATCCACAGAAAGGCTATGCAAATTGGTTTTCACATGATCTTAATACTGATTTAATAGGAAAGATAACACTGTGCTTAGCCTGTAACACTGCTTTTAAAACGTGAATGCTGTTTCTGTTACTGTCTCGGTGCTGGGTTTGTGCAGCCAGGGCCTGGCTGCAGCCCGCGAGGCCTTTCCAGAAGCACACAGAGATCCGCAGAAGTGCCTGGTCAGGGAAGTGGATGATGTGCTGATTCGGAGCTTATGGCTGCCCCTCCGCTCCCTGCGGGGAAGGCAGCGGCATGGCCACCGCTGCCCTTCCCCAGGGAGGAATTGCTCCTGCTCTGGAATGACCGGCTCCAGCCAGCTCCAGGGAAAAAGAGCGTGTCTCAGCCTTCCTACCCACTGAGGTGCTTTCGTGGCATTGCCATAAAACGTCTTCATAATTGAGCAAGGCGGGCTGCCTCAGCAGCTATGCCCAGCTGCTGGTTTTTTGTTTGTTTGTTTTGTTTTTAAACAAAAGTGGAGTTCATGCTAAGACAGAGTCTACTGACATTGGAAAGCTTTTTACTTGAAGAAAAGGGATATTTGGTGGGAAGGAGAGAAATGGAAGAGAGAAGCTCAAATGGTCTGTGTGCGGGGCTTTCTAGGAAGGAAACCCAAAGTATGGGTAAGAATGAAGAAGATGAGGCTAAATGTGTAGGTAGTTTCAGGTCAGGAGTGTCTATTGGAATTTACTTCAGAGGATTTAAGGAATTATCTAAAACAATCTTGGAATCATTAGTGCTGTATTTTTTCAAGAGCTGGAGATGAAAAGAGAGGGTCTGAGAGGACTAGGGATGGGCAGAGATGGATGCGGTCTCTAACCGGGAAAGAGAAGTTATTGATAATTATAGACTAGGCGTTAAAAAAAACTGGAACAAGTTATTAAATAATTTGCAAGTACTTAGCGAGTAGCAAGGGAATACTCAAATGGATTTGTCAAGAACAAATTATGTCGAGCTAGTCCGATTTCCAATGTTGATGGAGTAACTGGCAGAAGGGCTAAGAAAGAAATATTAGATGTGATCCATTCTGACTTCAGGAAGGCTTTTGACACTATTTCATTTGACATTGTACTATGTAAAGCAGGGAAGTAGTCTAAATGAGGTCTCTATAAAGTGACTTCTGCAGTGGGTGAAAGGCTGCAGCAAACGTTTGACTGTTGATGACTTGATAGTCCAAGCGGTGGGAGTCAGTTTTCTGAAGGGCTCTGTCACGTGCCCTGTTCTCTTCAATATTTCTTTTATTATTTGCATAATGAATTTGAAAATACTTAGGAAGATTGTGGATGACACTCAACTGAAAGGGGTTGTGAACCTTTTGAAGACAGGACAGGATCAGACTTTAAAATATTCTGGATAAATTAGGATAAGAGTCTGAAATGAGTAGGATATAGTATTCAGTGGAAGCCACAGCTGGGAAGGAAAAATCAAATGTATAACAGGAAATAATAAGCTAAGCAGCTGTGCTGCAGAGCAGAATCAGTGTTCGTTTTTTTAGTGGGTGACAAATTAAGCAGCTTAGTGGTGTGATGCCATTGCAAAGAGCGTGGATCTTGCTGAGTTTTAGGAAGACTGTATGCCCCAGGTGTGGCCATTGTGGATGCTGTCTGTGGTATCTGGGTGCCACACTAGGAGAGAGGTAGGCAAACTGCAGGAAGGAGGAAGAAGCAGGAAGGAGGATTGTTTTAGAAAACAGGATGTGAGATGGGGCTGAAGGAATTACATTTTTTTTACTTGAATTTAGGAGTTCTCTCTTTTTCTGGACCCATCAGTTCACCAAACATTCCACTGCTGAAATCAAATAATGCAGCATTTCCAGATCCACTGGGCTAGATTGAAGAAGCAGCAGAATTCGCACCATGGTACAGACTATGAAGCTGAGCAAAACGAAAAGTACTTCAAAGAGCTGTACAATTCATGGAAAAACTTTGAAGAGCTTTGGGGCTTGACTGTTTTCTCCGCAAGAGAATTTAAATTCTTAATTCAACCCTGCTACTCCTACTACTTCTCCCCTGCCGGAATTAATAGCACTGCACATAACCTTACTATTTAAACAACACCTAATTATGATGTCAGAGAGAATTTGCCTTCCAGGTTCTCCCACAAGTCGATGCTGTGCTGCCTTTTCTTCTTCTTGCAGAGGAGCCAGTCCCAGCCTTTGCTTTGCCAGTTATACTCCCTTCAAACCCGCTTCTTTGGAACTCCTCTTTTGGTATTTTTTTTTCACCCTCTCATAGGAAAAAAAACCAACTCAGATTCCCTGAAGCTGCCACCTTGTTCTTTAGAAAAACTTGGTCAGTGAGCAGTTTTCCCCCAGGGATGCGCTTGGGTTGCCCCCAATGCGTTTTCTTGGACAGCAGTGCTGCTTCTTTCCAGTCTCTTGTTTGCTCTGGAAGACTTGGGCATTATCTGCCGGAGGAATGGGCCACAGCTGTGAAGGTGGGATCAGCAAACTGTTTAAGCTGCTTTATCGCTG
Source organism: Podiceps cristatus (assembly GCA_000699545.1). NCBI lineage: Eukaryota > Metazoa > Chordata > Aves > Podicipediformes > Podicipedidae > Podiceps > Podiceps cristatus. The sequence continues at coordinate 12,662 of JMFS01123372.1, forward strand.
GTCAGCCTCTCAGATCATCTCTGTTGGGACTGATGGTGCCCGGTGGAAAGTGTCCAGCTGTCCTGTGCTTTCAGTCTTGTGTGCAAGTCCCTGCCTTGCAGAGCAGCATTGCAAGCACAGGGGCTTTGTGCATCTCAGTTCTGCTACGAGATGCATGGAAAACTGTCATCTGATAATCATTGAGCCTTTGATGATATTAATTGGCTATGGATTATGCAGCTTCCTGGGGTTTTTAATTCTGTTGGGTCTCATGTCTCAGACGATCTTTCCTTCTGAGACTGGAACAATAGTTTCTCACATGTTGAAACTTCTGTATGGTGTTAGAATGCACTGCAGTAGTTTATTAATAAAGTGAAGAATGTACAGGGGGAAAAAAGCTATAAATGCACCTAGCAAGAAAGGACTGGAGTGATTAAGATTTAGAAAGACAGCATGGGACTCTATGTACTGTATTATATCTAAGCAGATTTTCCCCAGTATTCCATATAAAGTCTACTCCTTCAGTATCTGCTCTATTTGCAGAATTTCTCGTTCTGTTCCAAACAACGCCTTGCTGTGCATGAAATACCTGTGGCACATTTTGTAGTACCGAGATGACTACAAACTCGTTGCAGACCACGTTCTGTAACAGACCATAAGGGTGAATATTTTAAATACCTGTTTGCTGGACTAAAGGAGTGCTTCTGAACTAGGTGTGACTGAAGGCACTGCAGGTGTGCTTTCCAGAAAAAATAGTATCCCTTTCACCTGCCAGAGCATTGGAGCTTGTTTCAAAACCTCTTGATGCTGCTGATGGACATGGAATCACACAGCAGTAAGCTATCTCCTGATGCTGGGGAGAGGTGGAAGCAGAGAGCTTGCCCTTACTGTGTGCAATGTGCATGAGAGGGGAGGAAAAAGCATGAAGGAGACTTTATTTGCTCTCAGCATCCCCTTTTCTTTACAACACACAGCTTATTATTTTATTTTTTTTTTTTAAATCTATGGGCTGGTGGCAGAATGCAGTTGTACAGTGTTGTTGCACGGGCTAATGATGTGAGCGAGGTCCCACAGGAGCACTCGTGGTCTGTGGGGAAAAGGTGTTTGGTATTGCGTTCCGGGTAGTGAATGGCAGTTCGTTCCAGGAGCTAGGCAGAATTAGTGAGGAGGGGGAGACGGGATCAGTGGATGGTTTTCAAGCAGAGATTCTGTTGTTCTTTTCAAGTAGGTGGCATATGGCTGTGCACAAAATGAGTGTCAGGTAAGTTTCCTTATGCATCAGGTCTGCCTGCCAGGCTGTGTGGTTCCCCTTGTTTTCACCCAGAGGTATTGCTTTCTTTTGAAGTGAACTTTCTGCGAACATTAATAAGCCAGGATAGCACAGACCAGTACTTTCCAGTGCTCTGTGCTAACAGCATTGTTCACTTCATCCTAGCCAGGGAGAGCTGTGCAAGCCCTCTGACTGCAGAGGGGTTGAGAGTCATTTCATGTGCCCTGCAGTCTTGCGACAAGCTGCATGGGACAGGAGGGAAGGGGAAAAGACTGATGGCCATACATAGAAAACAGAGGAAAATTATCATATTTGAGACAAAAATGGAGGAACAATAAGCACAGATTCCCTGTGGTGTCATTTTGTAGTCCATTCCAGAGTACAAACTTAAATATCATTTGATAAATATATTCCACTGTTTAAGCTGCCCTTGAGATGCTTGTTCTTGACATGGCTAAGAAGGCCAATGGCATCCTGGAATATATCAGGAATGGTGGCCCGCAGGACCAGGGAAGTGATCGTCCCCCTGTGCTGGGCACTGGTGAGGCCGCACCTCGAGTGCTGGGTTCAGTTTTGGGCCCCTCACTGCAAGACAGACCTTGAGGTGCTGGAGCGTGTCTAGAAAAGAGCAATGAAGCTGGTGAAGGGTCTGGAGAACAAGTCCTGTGAGGAGCGGCTGAGGGAGCTGGAGTTGTTCAGCCTGGAGAAGAGGAGGCTGAGGGGAGAATTTATTGCTCTCTACAACTACCTGAAAGGAGGGTGCGGTGAGCTGGCTGTCAATCTCTTCTCCCAAGTAACAGGCAATAAGACAACACGAAATGCCCTCAAATTGTGCCAGGGGAAGTTTAGATTAGGTATTAGGAAACATTTCTTCACTGAAAGGGTTGTCAAGCACTGGAACAGGCTGCCCAGGGAAGTGGTGGAGTCACCGTCCTGGGAGGTATTTAAAAGATGTGTAGATGTCGTGCTCAGGGACAGGGTTTAGTGGTGGACTTGGCAGTGCTAGGTTAATGGTTGGACTTGATGATCTTAAAGGTCTTCTCCAACCTAAACAATTCTATGATTCTATGCTCACTGTTTACCAGTGTATTTTATTATAATGGTAATGTACATGTGTGGGTTGTTTTTTTGGGTTTTTTTTGGGTTTTTTTGGGGGGTTTTTTGTGTTTTGTGGTTTTTTTTTTTTTTTTTAAATGTAGTGTTGCACAGAATTTTCTTTTTCAGTCATAGATCAGATTTCTTCAGATTATCATCTGCAAAGTTGGAGTCCCATTTTTGTCTAAACTAATTGCCTGAATCTAAGTCTTTATCCCAAGTATTTAACTGAGAAGGATCTATCCCTCAGCTTTGGGCATAGCTGAACTGAAGCTGATGTAGATGAGAGCTGTCTGCTGTACAGAGCGAATACTTTGTGGTACAGAATTTTGCACGGTTCTTTGATGCAGAAGGAGCCAAGTCAGGCAGAGGCTCTGCTTCAGGTCTTTGCTGGTTTAGGAGTGCTGGTTTTTAATCTCAAAGGTGAGACTTCTGTTGGAAATTCTGCCTTCAGAAATTTCCTCCTTCTGTCTTCTACCAGGTAGCCAGTCTGCTGCTCTCTGCTTCTCCAGAGGATGCATTAGTATGCTGTGAAGGTGAGTGACTTCGGTGTGATCACCTTTGGCTTTCTCCACATCCCCTGGGAGAGGCCAGGGCCCTGAGCCCAGCCAGCTGAGTGGAGTCCCGGCGGCGATGCTGAACTTTCCTTTTCCTGCTGGGGCTGTTTCAGTACCAGCTGATGTAAGCTTGAGATTTCAGACTCCAGTTCCTAGGGAGTGCTTGTACAGGGAAGGTCAAGCTGATGGACTGTCAGCTTTAGTCAGTCCCACGAGGAACAGCATGGCCTGAAATGTTGAAAGTTCACTCCATACTGCCCTTGCACAATTTTTTTTTTTTTAATGACAGAGTTTCTTGCTGCATGTAACAGACTATTTGGAAATATAACTGTACTTCTTTCAGGTCCTGGTGGCCAAGTTGGCTACATCCCAGGGACTGCCTTGAGGTGTTTGTGGGTTGTGTTGTCAATCCAATATTTTATGTCACTGTCTCTTAAATTTACTCTTGGACTTTGACTCTCGATTGTAGTCTACTGGTGTTGCAGTCAGGGCTAGTCCTTGCATACCTGTGAAAGGTGACAGCTTTCACCCCGTGTATTTTTAAATTATTGGCATCTAAGAATATAACCCAGAACAGCTTTTACTTATTAAATTACTGCCTTTATCTAAACTTAAATTAGAGATGTTTCATGGATCTCAGATGATCTCACCTCCCCCTTCAGTCTCCTTCCCCTCTGTTCTCAGTCCCCAGTTGCCATTCTCTATTCACTAACAGCTCTTCCTTTGCTTGGGGATGCTGGTGGAGTCCTCTCAGGTTTCACAGCACTGATGTGTCAGAATAAAAAAAGTGTTTCTTTTCTTTGTGAGCAAATGGACTCTTCAAATCCTGGATAAAGCTGTGTGAGAAATCATTTTGCATCGTTAGTAAAAAGGGCAAAGCAGGGTTAATAATTTCATTTTCATTAGAGATTGGATTTCTTATGCTCTTTGACACAAGCAGAAAGAGGAAGGGAAATTTAGTGTAATGTGCCCTTCTCCTGATTTTAAAATCAATGTTTGCATCTCTTCTTTTTCCTCCTAAACTACTCAGACTTAATTACATTCTTCAATTAGGAACATAGGATTTATTTGTGTTATCGCTTATAATTAAAGAAAAGTCCATGGTAATTACCACCTAATGCACATTATCATTATATGTAAATGTCAGACTCTTGCAGACATCCTTATAGAGTCAATTAAAAAAGCGATCTGCTTAAGATTAAATTCTTCAGACTTGTTCAGTTCCAAAAATATGAATCATTTTGGCAATATATTTTTTAGATGGCTGAGCTTGACGAGAGAAGTTATCATCAATAATGCATGTTCTGTTTTCCCCACACTTTGGTTTTTGTTGTCCCTGTGTGTTCCTTCTGCAAAGCTGCAGTGGCGTGTTGGTGCACAGTTTTTATTGACTTGAGAAGATTAGCATTTATTAAGACCACAACCTAATTTCTGTAATAAAAAGCACATTTTTGAAAACATAAACATGTATGTAGTCATCTTCCTTTTTAAATCAGTATCCTCAGGTTCCAGAGTCGTCATTACACAAAGATAATGCTCTCTTTGTGAGAGTGAGATTTTAATTAAACTGCAGGCAGCACTGAGACAGCGGTGATGGCTGGAGCATGCTGCCCTCTGCCTACAGAATTTAGGAAATGTCTTTTTCTCCTCTCCAGCATTTAACCTGTATCAGTGCAAAACTTGGACGCTGTTACCTTGGTGTAGGAATTCCCTCCCATTACCAAAGTTTCTTTGCAACATGTTTTAAAATCCCTGCTTGATTTGGATTGTTACTGTATTGCTAAGACTGTGGTGAAATATTACAGCCATGCTTTCTGTTAGGAGAACCATCTTTTGGTTTCGGTAAGTAAGAGCACCCCTTACCCACCTGTAGCATCTGCCTGTCTAGAAATTCAAGAGCACTTTGTGCTTTCTGAAAGTAATTTGCAAATAACCTCAGCATTGTAGTCAATGTTCCTTTTCAATAATCAGGTTTGTGCCAGTAGAAGCCATTATTGATCATGCAGTGTTCGCTGTATTTGTCTAATCAGCATGTCTGTGCTTCCACTTTTTATGTTATATATAAAGCCTCCTGGGATAACAGGTGGTGTATAAAATCCAGTTCTTTTCTGATTTTTCTGATAAGGGCCTTTATGAAGAAGCATGAGGTGTTCAGACAGTTTCAATTAAAAATTAAGTGTATTTTTCTGGAACTTAAGTAGCAATCAAAAACCCCCAAGTCATTTAATGTTTTTATGACTATTAAAATGGTGGTGGTAGTGTCAGGCTCATATTTGAAGTAGTTGATAATATTTACATCTGGGTACCATTTTTTTCTGTGTGTGCCGATCACCAAGCGTACAGATCATAGAATCATAGAATTATTTAGGTTGGAAGAGACCTTTAAGATCAAGTCCAGCTGTTAACCAGGCACTGCCAAGTCCACCACTAAACCCTGTCCCTGAGCACCTCATCTACCCATCTTTTAAATACCTCCAGGGATGGTGACTCCACCGCTTCTCTGGGCAGTCTGTTCCAGTGCCTGACAGCCCTTTCAGTGAAGAAATGTTTCCTAATTATCCAATCTAAATCTCCCTTGGCATAATTTGAGGGCATTTGGTCTTGTCCTATTGGCTGTTACCTGGGATAAAAGATGAATGTTTATGTGTTTAGGTGTGAGGGACATTATATAAACACGGTGAAACTAGTGGTTTCTTACGTGTTTGTGATCTTACTAGAGGATTGTGGAGTTGTCAACTGCGTAATTACTTCAGCATACAAAATAATTTTTTTCAGAAAGGTATTTTGGGAAACACTGAAAGAGCTTTAAAACAGCTTACTAAAAATAGCCATAAAATATTTCTGTTTCTTTATCATCTTAATGGCTGTGTTCCTATGTACCTCTGTTGCTACCTCAAAATTTGTTTTCTGATATGTAGTGGCTTGTAGAACTCTCTTGAACGAGTCCACCTCCCGGACTTCTATGATTACATAGAGTCTGGTTTTACTTAAAAAGAAAAGGTAATTTTCCATCCTCCCTCCAAAAATAAAATATCCCACTACATCCTCAAAACCCAAAAGTAGTATGCGGATACCTAGGCATGCTAATTTTCTCTTAACTTTGAGGAAGAACCTTTTGGGATGGGGGAGATGTTGCAGCAGCATGGCAGTGCATGCGTAGCTTTGTAGTTGTAGTCATGGTCCCAGGTCAATGTCTGTCTGGCAGAAGTTTGTGCCCCTCATAGGGAGATGTACACTTCTAGACATGGTGGTCTGGTGGTGATGCCAGGTAGCTAAAGGGGTTGGCAGTCTCCAGGTGTCAGGCACTTAGCCAGCCTGCATGTTTCCAGACATGGTTGGCCATCCTTGTACAGTCAAGCCGACATGTATGTTGGCAACCTGTTGGGATGAAGCCAGATGTTGCTCTGCTTGACGTACTTTGCAATGCCTTCAGCTGGTGAATTGTCACAAGTCTTGACCCTCAAGATGTGAAGCATCTTTGGAAATCTGTAATGGTCATTCTTGTGGGAACACGCTCCATGGGAAGGCATCGCTTGCACTTACATCGCCACACATGCATAAACAGCTGCTTTGGCCCATGCTCACCTTGTTTGAAGTGTAGAGAGGCAACGTTCTTTTGACTGTGGGAATTTGATTTATTTTTGCTCAAGAAACTTATGGTCAAGAAACCTTTTTTTTCTTGCAGTTGTCTTGAAGCAGCCAGGTTTTGTGTGGGAGTGATAAGGGGGCTGGGGGTTGTGGGACTCCTCCTCAAACAGCAGTAGCTTGTAGTGATCTCCTGTGAAGGGTTCCTGTCCTTTCTAGTTTCTGGCTGCTGTTCTGTGCCACTTTCCCTGTAGTGCTGTTGGCACAATGGGCTGTGGGTCATGTCTCTGGAGACCCTGGCACAGCACCTCAGCAAACAGTTCCCCTCTCCCGTGCATGCTGTGCCTCGTGGCCGAGCACAGGGGACGAGAGGAGATGGGAAACATTAAGAGAGTCTTTTATGCATGTAGTGTGCTCATTCAGCTTCCCTCTCCAAACTTTTCTGAATTTGTCTATAGCAGTTGGATGCTCACATTTACAGAAATAGCATGAGCGTTACTTTAGAGTAATACAGCGGTTCCATGAAATGTTGTGATGTCAGCCACAAAAAAATCCAGTAGAGCAACAATTCACAGGTTTGAAATTAGAGGCAGGACATAACAATTTATTCTGTTAACAGTGAAGATGGGCCTGTCTCTGTAATTCATCTAGCCAAAAATGTAGCAGGCTGGTCACCTCTCAGCTGGTTGCGGCTGGTCCCTTACGTCCAAGGGAGAGAGTAAAGGCAGGCGGATGGTAGGGCTGGGGCGGCTTTGCACCCTTTCAGACTCACTGATGCATATCCAGCCTCTTGCCTTTCAAGTTTCAGAGTAAAATGCAAGTAGTGATTTTCTTTTTTAGAGAATTCCATAAATATTTTAAATGAAATGCAATGTACTATTTCATGAATCTTACATTATTTATTTTAAGGCTGGCTTTAATAAGAAAATCTGAAAGTCTGCATGCAGCAAAGAGCAAATAGAGCCCAGTTTAATTTCCATGAACATTCCTATGCAAACTACGGTTAAAATGAGTACTGGATACTAATTCTAGGCTTATTCAGGAATTTGCTAGGAAGCTGCTTAGGTTCTAAGTTATCTTGGTGGCAAACGTGCACTGCAAAGCACACGGTCAGAAGCACTGGGTAACATTTGGCTTAATGTGTTGCAGTGTTCATGTTCTGGATTGCCTTTGGGAGTAAGCTACTGCTTTTATGTCTTCCTCTCCCACCTTTCAAAGTGGCCTAAAGAGACTAAGACTGTAATTTTGTATGCTGATCGAAAAGTTATAAAGCCAGCAAAAAATGTAGTTATTTTTTTTGGAAGAGGAAAGTGGCTGTTCTTGCCAGTAGAGGGAGTCGATGGACACTGATCTGGGACTTCGCATCGGAGCACAGGGAGGGCTTGTGTTTGTGTAGGGGTCCAGAGGCGTAGGTGTACGTACATGCTCATCTTTTCCGTACACAGCAAAAATACATATTCTATTGAGAAAATTCTGGTAGGGATTTATGGTTATGGATCAAAAAAAAAAAAAATACAACAGTGTTATCACGTTTCTCTTTTAAATGAAAGGGAGAGGGGGTTTGAATAATGATCACCTTGTTGCAGTTACATCAGACAGGATGACTGTTTTCACTGTTTTGCTGTAATTTTGGTAATATATAAGGATTTAGCAAAATCAGGTCTTTTTTCTTTGTTACTCAATTCTGTTCACAGAAAGTCTTTTTTAAACCATAAAAAATACTTCAATTAAAAAAAAAAAATCATGATGGTCCTGGTCTTTAAAAGACTGTTGTCACAGTGTGCCCCGATGCCAAATTCCTAGTCATTAAAATTGCCTTTTCTAACATTTGTGCCAATTTTCTTCTTCCTAGTAGTATTTGTGAACTCATCAGACAGCCATTACGAATTATGATGTTTAGTGGCAAAAGCTTGTTCTTGCCATTGCCACTGAGTTTGATGGTCCGTAGAGCCATGGAAAAGCACATGCTGCAGCGCAAAGGAGGATCTGGAGCTTCAGCTGGGGGAGCGGAGGGCAGCAGCAGGCTACAGGTCTAGGGCATGGCATGGGGTGGACGGCTTTTACTAATCCACCCTATGGACTTCAGTGGGAAGATGAAGGGGGTGCAGTGAGGTGGTCAGTCCCAGTGGATCCTTGTCCTGTCACTACTCTTGCCTTGGAAGCAGAGGGCTGGAGGCAGCTCTGTGAAGCTCTGAGGCTCTGTAGGAGGGAAAGGCAATGAGAAAAGCTGGGTCTCTGGCAGTTTTTTT
>KL285923.1:0-21013 GCA_000699545.1 Podiceps cristatus
AAACGGGGCATCGCCCTCGCCCCGTCCGCAGGCGGACGGCACCTACCCGTGTGCTGGCTACCTGGTATTAACCTTGCTGTGCTCGGCTGCAGAGGGAAAGGCAGTTCCTTATTTTCCCTATTCCTTACCCTTTGAAGTGTCCCGGATGGCAATTCTGCCCCTCTGAATCATGTCACCGGTAGGCGTATCTCACCGCGGCGGTCACAGAATAGCATGATGCAAGGCGGTTTTGTTTGTTTATGTTTTGTGTTTTTGTCGCAATGCATGCCTGAGAAATGAGGGTGCCACCTGAGGCAACGCTTCTATGAGCCCGGAGTTAAATATAGGTCATTCAGGAAAGGGCAGTTGCTGTAAAAGGAAAGAATGTTTTGAAAATGTCAGAATCTGAAAGTTAGTAGCAGCGTAGTACCCCTGAAAGTTAGGCTGGTCAGCCAGAAGAAATATAGGTCCCAGTTGCCGTGAGACTAACTGTAAAGTTGGTGGATGAAATTGAAATCTGGGTCAAAACTATGCCTTGCTCAAGATCCCCAGAGGAAGTGCGTGGCTCAGGCAGGAAGAGAATTTCTTTTAGGTGACTCTTAAACGGGACTCGGGATACCAGGGCATCTTGTGATGTGCGTTTTGCATCTAGCTGCACTTACCTCTATCATTACTGTTTTCCTACAGGTGCCTCTGCAGCACGAGCCCTCGGGGCACAGAAGCAGCATACCTTCTCTGAGCTATTTTACCTTCTGTAAGAGCATCTTCATCGTTTTGGCCTCTGTTACAATCACTTCCCATTGTGACTGTGCGTGTTCACATACAACGTATGTTTTAATCTCCCGATCAGAATTAAGTATATACGCCTAGAGAAGATGTTATATAACAGCAACACAATAAACAATTATTGCAACATGACTATGCAGTACAAACCTATCCTTTTCAAAATTGCTGTATAGTCAAAATGCAGATGAAACAAAGCTGAGATGAGAAGGGAAAGATTGCATTTGTTAATATGAAGAACATGGCTTCCCCATTGTTTCAATATAATTTCAGTCTTACTTCTCCTCCTAAGTACTTCCCTTGCCAAATGAGGACAACCTCTTATGTTAATGGGTTTTTTCATTCCAAGACAGTTAGGATCAAGTTATTTGAAAAGGTTGAATTTTGACTCTTGTAAAAAGTTTGCAAAATTATAGTAAATTTGTACTGAAACACAGAGTTTTCATTTTGAAAATGTTACAAGAGTATTTTTCAACAAATTTAGTGCTGTTTTCAAAAAAACAAAACGTTCTCCACAAACTGTTTTTGAGAAAATGGCATTTCTTCTTTCATGAAAGAACATTACTGTATCCATTACTGCAGATTTGCAGATTGCTCTAGATTAACTTTTCTAATTACTGCTTTTGTGCTGCTTCTGACACTGGCTTTGTGCTTATGGTAGCCCTGGACCACCAGCCTCTTGCCTTCTCTTTACGCTAGTAATGCACGTTTTTATTGAAAAGACGAAAAAGTGCTGACTCACCCTTAGACTCTGTTCAGTCCAGCGCAGTACACTCAACAAAAAATACAATTGCTCTCCTACCAAGTGATCTCAATTCTCATGTCAAGTAGCTTTATTTTTTACACTGTGAGCTTGTAGCTATGACACACTAGTGTAAGTATATTGCTCGTTCTAACTTCATTACTGAAAGCTGAATATGCAGTCTGAGCCTTTTTGTGCAGATTTATGACCTGGTGGGGTTATCTGCTGTTTAGAAATTCACCTGTAGCTCCTCCCTTCACGTCTAAGGTCTGTTCTGTCTCTGTCCAAGGTGGAGATGATTACTGTTTTTTAGTGCAAATTTTCTGTTTCTATACATAATGTACAAAATAAAGTTTTGCTAAAAAGTAGCCTTTGAGCTTACACAAAGAACTTATTTAGAGGTTTGTTAAGTGCTTATAATGTTAATTCTAGGTAGGTCAAAGCCAGAAGGAAGACAGGCAGGTGAAGGACAGATTAGCATAGGAAGAGTTAGCCACCCTGTTGCCTAACTGGGTCATCCCAGCTATCTCACATATCTTATGTATCGTCTGTTAGTCCGGCAGTGGAGTAACGGTTCTTGTGCAGAAGAATGGTCAACCTTGTTGGAAGTTCACATTTGTCCATTGTGGCAGCCTTAAGTGCATCTTACACCAGCCATAACATGCAGAGGTATGGAGGCCCCCAGAATAATTTATGCTGTGCAGAAAAGAGCTCAGCATTATCCAAAGCAGTCATTTACTGTTTGGGGGGTTGTTTGTTTGTTTGTTTGTTTCCTGAGGTCCTATCAGTTCTCTGCTTTTAGATATTGATGATATCACTAAATAATAGTGGAAGTTGCTCAGGTGCCTGCTAATCCATACAGAGTATTTCACCTGAATGACACGTCGCCGTGTTTCTGTCAGCACAAGAAGGATGACCCCTTTCATTGATGTGTATCTTGAACATGGTAACAAATCTTTAATTACCTAAATACTGTTTTTATAATCTGATTTAGCACTTACCTTAATCATGTGAAGGGTGGCAGAAATTTTAGAAAAATGTGAAGAGTACATTACATTAGAATCAATCTAAATTTACATTTTTATAATCGGGCCTTTGAAAGCAGAACATGTCTCTTGTTTAACTCATAGAAATATTCTCCCTGTACCTATGAGAGTAGGATTTCTTTATTTCACATGGTGACTTTTTCCTTGGTGAGTCTTGATTGTGCTCCACCAAAGCTAGGAACCAAATTTTTTTTTTTTTTGAAAGTAAACATCACTTTCAAGGAATCATACGTACATATTTTCACATCTTCCTTGCATATTCCTTCACCTCTGCAACCATCAGTGGTATTTGACTATTGAAATAAACAAGCATAAAGAAAAAAAAAAAAGTATGTATATCACAGCAGGAAACAGAATGACTGCATCCTGGTCTGCAGAGCGCCTAAATGCCTGACTGCAGACACAGGGGTAAGCTTTTCAGGGCTTGGCTGCACTGTAAGGTCCTACTGCAGAAAAAGAGAAACAAAATAGTATTTGCATATTGTGGTGTCTAAAACAGTGAGTTCTCTCCCTTTAAGGCCCAGAATCATAGGGGGTGCTATATTTTTTTTTTTTTTGTAAGTGCCTACATCACTTTGCATGTGATGGTTGCTTTCAGATTTGCATGAATGATACGTGACACAGTAACCATACGTATAAGACAGTTCCCTCACTTTCCCATGTTACTATTTTGGGAGATACAGTAAACAAATCATTCTTTTCATCACAATTTCTACAACCTCAGGAAAAAAAGTTTATTTTTTGTAACAACACAGAGAGATGCACCAGCAAAACAAGCATCCAATAAATGAACCACAGGGTGGTTTTGAATAGATCGTTTTCAGGATTCTGCTAAAAGTTCTGCCAAAAGCAGAATCTTGCTCCAAATCACTGAAAGAACAACAAAGCTCAGGACAAACAGATATATGTATACTTTTACTGCCTTAATCCCTCCTCTGCAAATCAGAACAATAACTGACTGATTTGTGTACAAGGTTCATAGATTACAATAGGTAGAGGGACAATAGGGTCCTGTAAAAACATGATAAATATTCAGAAACATGATTTACCAGAGAACTATTACATTTCTTTTCCAAGAAACAGGCAGACTGTTTCACATCATTTCTCTCCACTTTGAGACTTTTCTTTCCTTCATGTCCTGGATGAAGAAAAAGCTTGTTTTTATCTTCCTCTATCACTGCTTCAGAGGACTTTAGGGAGAGGTATAATTCAACATAAAGCTACCAGCCTATCAGATACATCTGTAATTTTGGAGTTGTTTTTTTTTTGTTGTGGGCTTTTTTTTTCTTTCCTTTCTTCTACAGAAATAACGTAAATACTATTTTATTTTCTTTAAAAAGGAGCACAGTTGGGTTTTATTGCTTGGTTGTTTCTGTGGGTTTTTTAACATGGTGGAGGCAGTGGGGGTGGCTGAGAGGCCCGGGGGTGCAGTGAAAGGCTGTGAAGTGACGAGGCAAGAACAGGCAACATAAAGGTACTTGCTTGGTTCCTCATGGAAACTCGTTGCTTAGAACATTTCCCTGGGTTCTGTTTAAATTTAATTTCTGTTGTATTTAAATGCCACTATAAACAGAGTAAATGCTAAAATATGACAGTCTAAACAGCTCAACAGTTTCAAAATTAAAGCAGAATAAAGTACTTTCAAATATTCTTGCAAGCCGGAAGAAGAAAAGTTGATGTTGAGGTACTAGCTCAATCCGATTTTCTCTATTACTGACCTGACTTAACAGACAAAACCCTTGCTGATGGGCACAGCCATGCTCTCCCTTAGAGCTCTGTGATTCGCTTTCCGTCCCATCAGCCAACTCAACAGCAGACTCCACCACCAGCTTGTTGCACAAGATCTGCCCCTGTGCCGGCGGACTCGGAGTGGACTGTTTACAGGCAGCGTGCTGAGGACTGGCAGGAGAGATGATGAGGTTGCTATAATGAGTGCATCATGTAGTGGCACATTTTAAAAACAGGTTTAACCAGACAATGCACATAATAACCAAAATTAATGCTGTCCAACCAGCACTGGCTTCCCTTTCAGTACCTGACCCACTTCAAGATTGTCAGAACAATGCATGAAATAATAATGAAGTCCTTAAGAGACTAAGGCGAGTCTCAGTTCAAGTGCAAACTCACGTCTCTAATGCATGCCTTTGACAGTCATCTTGCACAATGTGACTGCAAAATACACCAGCCAGCTGATGGCCTGTAATTCACCAGCGCTGCAGCTTCTCTTACGGCAGCGATTGCTGTAACTCCTGTGCCATCGGCTTCTTCCGCACCCTGCCTTGGTCTCTCTCAAACAAGGACTACAGCAGTCGAATGTAGCTGTGTCAATGCCCGTCTCCTCACTGCACTGTTACTGCTAGAACAGGGGATGCTATCACATTGAGAAACGGCAGACTCTTACGTTACAGCCCCATTTTCTAGCTGTGAGCATAATGCCTCACTGTCAAGTGGAGAGTTTTTACAGACCTTCAGTAGTGTGACAGGAGATTTGGTCAGAGCAAACCTTTTGTTCAACGCTCACATTACAAAAAAATTCATGCTACAGCAGTTGCAACCAACAGTGAAAGCTGCAATGCTGTGGTTAGACAAATGGTTCAGGTTCAGAAATTTTTCCTACTGCATCACAACAATGTGCTCTTAGAGGGGAACAAGTGTGTGCACAGCGTGTCAGAAGATGGCCTGAAAGAGCCAGACACTTCAAAACACTCAAGGAAAATTTCCAGGGAAAAAAAAAAAATAATCTGTACAAACCATGGAAGAAAATATCGTGCACAAACCCAAGTGAAAGTTAAAAGATTGCACCAGTACAATCATACTACACAAACACTTACCAAAAGGTTAGGGTTGACCTGATCTTGATGTATAAAGCACCCACATGGGAAAGTGGTTTCTGAGACTACTGCCATTTAAATCAAGGAGGAAAAGAGCTTGACAAAATAGTTGGAAAGTGAAGCAAGATCAAAAACAATGTAACACCAAAGGTAAATATTCCTTAAACCTATTTACCTACAGATGCGAAAGATCCTTCATTATTCAAGCTGTCAAATGAGGCTCAGGAACTTGCTAAATACCAAGTCAGAATCCAGACGGGGACTTTTATCAGGGCTAGCTAACACCACTTTCTTCCAAAACGGAAGCTCTGGGTTTACTGAGGCACTCACTTTGGTGGCAATACCACCTGCAGCTCTTGCCACTGTACGCAGATGGGGTGGGTAACACAGCTCTTTGGTAGCATTCACCCACCGCTTTGCTGTGGCACACGCGATGCTGGTGGGGGATGTGTGCTCTGAGATGGCTGACAAATGTTTATTCTTATGGTATCTAGTTTCTTAGTGCTGATTCGGTTTCTCTGGGACTGGAGGAAGTTGCTTTGAAAGTTGAGGGAGAAACACATTTCAAAGTTTTCACAGTTACACTCACCAGAGATTATTTGTGGTTGTTACTGTCTTTCATGCCTCAGCTATTTTGACGTTTCCTGTTAGCTAAGTGACAGAGTTGGTCGCCTTGCATACTTTAAATGCCTGTACATTTGTGGCCTTTTCACATTTAGGTAAAAACTCTAGGTTTCCCACATGGGAATGTCCTCCTTCTGAAAATATATGCATTATTTTAAAAGTTACTTCTATAGAGGAGAAGTCTCTAGCCAGCTGTAGTTTGCATACTTTCCAGGTCCTTTACATTGCCATAGAAAGCCTTGGGCAGCAAAGTGATTTATCTTCAGTCTTGGGTCAGGTATTTACTGGAGAAGCAGCTGTGCCAGCTTATGATGTGACTGACATTCAGATGTTTGTTACCACTCACAGCATCTGTACAGTCAGCCCTGTATAAAAAAAATCGGTGTTTACATTCCAGTGGAAAGTCAGGTGGGTAAACTCACTTCACTCCTACCAGCACTTACTGACCTGCTGCCTTTGCACTGAAACACATGAGGAGTGCCTGGATGATTTATTCTGACATCTGAGCTGTACCAGGAAGAGGGTAATTTCCAGTCTACGGGTGGGAATGGATGTCTTCAAGTGCCACAGAGCCATTTCTACAGTGACCACGTGATTGTAGCCTCAGAAAACAGTCATTATTTTAGAGCTGCTGGTAAACATCCTCTTCCAGACCTGGCTGTGCAGGCTCAAGATGCCAGGCACATGGATTAGGCATTCCCAGAAATCAGGGCTCTTCCCATAGCTCCATAAATTGGAATTGTGCTGCTGTTTTCCTAATCTGCCTGAGACAAAGCATGCTGGTTAGTGCAAGCCTGCCTTTGTCAGCTGGTTAGTGCAAGCCTGCCTTTGTTAGCTGTTTGCGCTAACCCAGTGGACCTTGCCTTTATTCCCCTGGATGCACCTTTTGGGCAGAGTTGTGCTGGTGGTAACTCTTGGCTATGGTGAAAATGCAAAACTGGAGGCAAAGGGAGCAGTCAAAGGTCTTTGTGAAATGGCAATGGCACATGACCGCCAAGTAGTTAAGCACGTTGCGTAGTACAGCTGTCTGTCTTTTTAGTTCTGTGTAAAAAATGTGAAACATCCCTGAAAAACACAACTGTCCTTCAGCCATTAAACAGCTCTCAATTCACAAGGTTGAGTTTAATGCAAAAAGTGATCTTTTAACAGATTTTATACCATGACAATAAATTCAGAAAAGATACCTCTCTAAACAGTAAGATTATTGCTGCTATCTTTACCATTGTTATCTAAGGGCCAACAAACAGTACTCATATCTGGCACCAGACAAGCACAAAAAATACACAGTCTTGACAAAAAAGCTCGCAGATCATGTAGATAAGGCAGGTTATGGAGGTGTGGCTGGAAGGAAGGTGTGTTTTCAGGAATGGGATTATGGTTCTTGGACTTTCAGTCTGAAAGGAGGCCTACAGAAAATGAAAAACAAAAAATCACATACTAGGTGTCTTGAGCCTGCTGTGAACATGGCATGAGATCACCTATGTATGCATATGTCTTGTGCAGAGTCCAGGGGGCTCGGTGGATCAGGCCCACGTGTGCTGAGCCTGGCTTTTTGAACAGTCATGACATAGATGCAAGGTAAAGATAAGCTTTTGATGCCAATGAGTTATTTGTTTTACCTTCAGGAAATACCTAAATAATGTCCTGGTGAGAGGGCATGGTATGTTAATACTAGCATAGACACACTCCCATGAAAAGCCTACAGTTTCTCTAGACATTAGAAGACAAAGTGCAGAAAAAACAAGATCATAATGGATGAAGAGCTACATACACTAAAATAAAAATCTATATGCAAGACCATTTTCCTGGAATAGGCTTATCAGATGTATGGCAAAATCTTCCTAATATAAATGCAGTGTATATTAACAAAAGTTCATTGTTACTGATGTACTTTACACAAACCTGCTGTGCTGATTAAAAAAAACCCACAGATATTTGAACAAGCAGTAACAGATTTTTCAGGTGATACTCAGGTTGGAAATCACATTTCTTAAGTGTCTCTTTCTGACCCAAATTCTTTCTAGGGATTGAAATAAGTTGTGGCCAGATCTCAAGGCTTATTTGGCTCCAGCTACCTGGCTAGGGGATGTTTTATTCACGTCATTACTAAAATCACTACTACAATTTAAAATGCTGTCAGAGAGTCTGCAGATTCTGCCCATATAGCATAAGCCAAGCAATATCCTCAAATGAGCTATGCTGCACATAGCACTCTTGATAATCATTTTTCATAGCGCATACCCATGTTATTCCTTAATTTGAGCAAACAGCAAGTTTGACACCACTGTAAAGAAAATCTGAATCTGTAAAACACTCTTGTTTCAGTATGGAGAGAGACTACGACTAGTAAATTTAAGACAGGCAATAAGAATTATTTCAGGAATATAATTTTCTTTTCACTTCAATCTGATCTTGCCATGTATAGCTGAGAGTGGGGGAATAAAAAAATTCCCGCAAATTGCTTAACTATAGTCTCCCTCACCTACTTTTCTGGTTCTCCTGAGAGGTTATAACAACTAGGGATAGGCACGTGCTGTCATCAGAAACCTTTTTCAGCCAATAATACAGATTCAGTCATACGCTTCATTACTTCATTGGTCTCAGAACTGTAGTATAAAAAAACAAAAAGGAGATAAAAGTACAGAACAATCACAATATTCTGGCATTTTCAAAACGATACAATTTTATTTTTTGATCAGTATTACTTAACATTACCTTCAATTTTACTTTAAAGGCCATTGTAAGGGACATTTCTGACGTCCCCATATGCAGGACAACTGTATGTATGCCCATACATTAGAAACATTTCCCATTCATTTGCTCATGACAAAAGTGTTTATCATTAAGGCTCCAGTCCCTGTTCCCTGAGTCACTGTGCAAATATTTCCAGTGAGTTCAAGAGGTGCAGAAGCAGGGCCAGCCCCTCCTGGGAGGGCTGCCGAAGGACTCCCGGGACGGCGGCACCCACCACCGGCGACTCGCCAGGAGGCAGCAGGGCTTTCTCACCTGACACCCTTCTCTTCCTGCAGCCTCCCGGCAGGGTGCAAGGGGGCTAGCACCCGGGGGCAGAGGGGCCACCTCCCCCGTCTCTCGGCAGTGGGGTAGCAGAGGAAGGGCCACCTCCACCTCCCCACGCACCCACCAGCAGCAGCCACCCATGGGGAGAGGCTGAGGGATGGCAGGGGCCCTGCCCCGCTCCGTCTGCTGCCTCCGCTCCCTCGAGGGTCTGACCAAGAGCAGCCTGACCAACAAGCTTGGTAGCCAGGTCTCAGACCTGAGCATCTTTGAGCATGTCCAGAGCCATATCCAGGCATCCAGCGCATGCTGGATATACGCAGGTACTGGGCAGGGTTTCTTTTTTCCATTTTCTATAACATAATCCTTGATCTAGGCACCCAGTTTCCCCCAAAAAGGCCAGTGTCCCTTTGTGACCTTGCCATCAATCCACCTGCCTTTAATTAATTAACTTGCAGGGGTTAATTAATTAACTTGCAGGGATTTGAGTTCATCTTAGCTAAAGACCTTGAAGAATTCTCCTCCTCAAAGTTTTCCAATTGTATTTATTTTCTTAAATCAAGTAAGCATCTTAGCAGACAAGAATTCAACAAATGTGTGCATTAATGAAATACATGTGGGATGAATGTTAACTGCAAACCGTGTCTCTAATACCAGATTGTTCAGGAAAACAAAAGCAAGTGAATTCTAGAATAGTCCCAAGGTGTTTTACAAATAACAGGAGCAACACTTGTGCTATTTTAGTCATTTCATTGTTGAAATGCTGTCACAGTTTAGCAACTCCTAGACATCAGGCAACAGTTCAGCAAACCTCGCTTAGTTTGCAGATTTCTTAAAACCAGGAATCTTCTGCCAAATTAGGCGAAGTCAGCCAAATGGAAAGGTGTAAATCCTGTCCTCTTGGGTACTCAGTGCCTCCAGCCGTTCTCGGGACCTGGCAGAGATTGAAGCTGCCTGCTATTAACAACTAGAAAAAGCACGAGGCAGAATGCCAGCTTCTAAATTAAGCAAACAAAAATCCTTTTCTTCTTAACTTTTAAAGACATGTATATTTCTTTCACACCTAGCGCTCAATACGTGGTCAAGTTTAAGTGAGTGGCCTGGAAAAGTACCAGAGAGTTACATATACTTACGTTGCTAAAGGAAAGACTGCATTTTTGAACGCCTCCCAAGGATCTATGAAGACATCCCTCGCTCTGTCTCCAGGCCAGCTGAACTATTAGGAGTTAGGAAGATTTTTGATCATAGTGGAAAGTCCTAAAGATCATTTCACAAGCCCCATTGATCAGCCTAACGCTGGCCCAGTTGCCATAGCAGAAACATGTCTACATTTTTCAATTAGTTAAAAGGGTGATTCATTTCATTGTAGATCTTTGCTCAAGGAGAGTGCATGGGTTTGTTTGTTTTGTTTTGTTTTTAATATTTAATGCTGCTTTCACATTTCAGAACTGCCCTGACTTCGAGGACTTATTCCAACAAACAGTCAGACATCCAAAAAAGCCCTTATTCAAATACATCTGTTACCCTTAATAACGTATTCCAAACACTCCTTCACCCTGGGTAAGAGAACACATATAAAAATGCATTTCTGAAACGGGGAGAAATGATTACAAGTGTCTTGTTTGTTGAAGTTTTGTGTCATGTATAGCTGGTACATCGTATACAGGAGCTGCGGTGTTACTTACCACATACACTTGGGTCCCAGTAAATACAGTACTGTGCTGTTTAAAGAGTGACATATGGTGCTTACTAACAAGAAAACATGTATAGATGCCTTTGAAAAGAGATGCTGTGATATGCCAGAATTGCTTTTTAGCATTTGTAGGAAAGCATCCAGAAAGAAGAGAGGAGCATCAAAGGCTGGCTCTGGATACCTTCTGCCAAACTGCTAAAAAACTCACTAGGAAGCCAGTATGGTCTGAAGAGGGCTAAATGACTAAAAAACCATGGGGAAATAGATTAATTTCTTTCCATAGGGAAAATTAATTTTCTAGTCATATCTCTTCAGAGCCCAAACCATCAACACTCTCTCTCTCTTTCTTCACGTCCTCTTCCACTTTTCCTCTCTGTCCTAAATACTTGCCACAAAAAAAAAAAAAATCCAAGCCAGCCTTCCCTGCATAAAAATCTACACCATACCAACCAATCCTTTATGTAACTCTGCCAAGCTCTTTCCACACATGTCAGCATTAGCTTATGACATTATTTTTAGGATTTTCCCTACTGATCGACACTCTGCACCCACCTCTGTGACCTCCTCCTCCTGCATGCGGCTGCCCCAGCCATCAAGGTCTATGAAACGGCCACAGGGCTGAACACAAACCAGAGCAAGGCAGGAGGCTCTCATTGCTGCAAAGTTGTTATTTGTGCCAGATGTCTTTCTTTAAAAATATACTTACATATATATATATACACACACGTATATATACATATTTTTATTCTCGGTAGAGAGTTTTAGTTTGCTTACCAACCATACATAGCTTAAGACCTACCTCCTCATTCATAGTAGCATACACATTACTGACACGTATCTCAAGGAGGCCTTGAAACTTAAACATTTAATTAAAACTTATGCCTTTCAGGCCTACTTGCACATGAAACCCATTGGAGCCCAGCTGCTGGATGTGGCCAGGCGGTGCCAAGCTGGCTGTCCGACGAAACAATGCTTGATCAGACTCACTGCTGACAGGGGCTTCATCCAAGGTCTCATTTCTGCAGCCATAAGGAAAAAACCCATCTACTTTACATTGGCAGGAATTTGACCATCAGAGCAGGATTTTTACTGCCAGTGTTTTCTCCTTGGTGCTGGGTGGAATGCAGAGGATTTTGTTCTGTGTTTTCATGAAGACCTGTGGCAATGGCAGAAACTGTCATTCAAGGATTTCCCAGGCCTATGAGAATGACTTGGCCTGAAGGATTGTGCATCCAAACACACAGATTACCCAATAAAATCTATTACTTTCCTGGTGCTCATCAGTCCTAGTCATAGGAATCAAGAGCTCTTGTTGGGTAATCCCGTGTCTTAATTATATCTTGGTGACATGCATGGATTTGAAAGATTTTTCAGGATTACTTTGACCACAAAGCGCTGTGCTGCTGGATGGCTGTTCAAACAGCTCTGCCTCATTTTCCCTCTGTTTAAGCATTGTGCAAGGAAATACTTGCAATGCAGAAGAAGGTGCAGGGGTCATAGGAACAATCCTGAACGTGGGATGAATTTTGAGACAGTTAGGCCATAAGCAGTACTTGTCAGAAGAGCCCAAAGCCTGGGCAGCCTGCGTGACAGCTGGCTGCTGTTCAGGGCCAGACACTGTTTTGGCATCAGAATATTCCATTGCTATTCCCATCTCTGACCCCCAAAGCACGGGAACCAAGGCCTAGAGCTGAGAACGTTAGCCTATATTAGAAAAACACCTCAAAAAGGAGTCTAATATTTCTTACACTATTAACAATTCTCTCACTTTTGGTGTGTGGAAGCAGGCAATGATATCTTCTCTTTAATGCCCAAGTGCTTACAGGTGAGACGAGAGAAGACATGTTGCCCTAGAAGCCCCAGCAAGTTCCATGCATAAAACTGCATTAAAATTTTTGGTAGCTGGATGTTGCCACAGGGCAAAACAAGGAATGAAGCTGCTGGCTTAGGGACAGCAAGGCGAAGCCTGGGAAGCAGCGGAAGCCAACGTAACAGAGAGTCTGTCACCTCAATGGCCAATCCTTTGAAAGACTTGTTGCTATAGATTTGGGTTGGCTTTACCTGTGATATTCCTTCCTGCATCTCTGCTTTCAGCTGTAGTTAAGATTATAGTAACTAGCCTATACATGTTACTGGACAGCGGGATTACTGTTGTTCGTAACGTATTACACCATCAGGCAAGCTGTTGGGACAGAACAGCTGGACAAGTTGGAGCTAGCCTCCTCCCAATTAGTTGCTTGGTGGTTCTGCTTCTCAGTTAGAAACTCACACCTCTCCAGTTTTACATTCATACTTGCTTATTTCAGCTTAAAAAAGAAGGTCCAGAGTACAGATATGATGGCCAGCAGCTTTGGAGTTATATACTGGATCATCTCTCCTATACCCCATTGCACATTGCACTGCTTTTCTGTTTTCCCTTTGGAAAATGTGGACATCACCATTCACCTGCATTACAAGTATCACTCGTACAGGGCTTTGAAGAGGCGGTACAGCATACTCTGGTAACTGGTGTTTACTTTATACAGTGTACAGGCCCACAAAAAAATATGAGTAAATTAACATTTTAAAACTAAGTCACAAATTAGTTTGAATCTGTTTCTGACAAATGCTGCTACTGGCAAAGGACTGAGGACGCCTGGTCCTGCGGGCTCCTCACCGGCCTGGCAGTCCTTCTCGCAGCTCGCACGTACTGCATGCTGTGATGGCTATGCTGTGATGGCTATGCAGATTTTCCCAGGCAAGGTTCATTTGGAGCTGGTTTGTTTGCATTGCAGCACTTCAGAAATACTGAGCTTTCCCTTTCCCAGAAGTCTGTTCCATCAGAGTAGGAAAAAGGGAGAAAAGAAAGGGGGAAACTAGCCAAGCAGAAACAAAAGCAGAAGCACTGCCAAAGCAGAAGCAAAGCCACAGCACGGTCCTTGAGGGGCTGCAGGCACTGCTGCGTGTGCAGCAGAGAGGACAAATCACTCCAACAGCAGTGTGAGCCTGCACACTTTGAAACAGTTACATGCACACGAACGACAGCGTGCTTGCTGCCGCACAAACAAAACACAGTGTTTGTTGTCTCCATATTATTCCTTGCAGCCAAAGTTAATGTTGCACCTCCGAGCTGTAATTCGTATTACAGAACAGCTCCTGTTCTACATACAGACACATCATCCCACTTCACTAATTCCACAGCCATGTCCCACCCTATCTCTTGTCCTCCCCCTCCAGGAAAGAGCAGGACTTGGATTTCCCTTGGTTTCAGCAGTGAACGCAGCAGTCCTGGTCAGGAAAAAAAGGTGCAGAGCTGCACACACATGGCAATAAGGGGTTAGCTGCAGTTGCAAAGAATTTTTTAAAAGGCCGATGACATGTCCAGATTTGGGCAGCTTTCTGCAGCTTTCTGCTACGTCTATCGTGAGGACAATGCCATTTTCCACGTGCATGACAATTCAACACTGGAGCATGGGACACACGCATACCAACTGCCTGGTTCTGATCCTACGCATGGCCTAGAGCTGAGCTCAAGCTACTTATCCTGCTTCTTGAACAGCTTTTACAGTCTTTGTCAAGTTCTTTGTAGCTACAACTACACTGCTTCATCCAGATGGGGCAGAACTAGTTTGAGCAAACTACAGAGGGGTGCAGATACATGTTCTTATTCTAAACAAAACAGCCTTTCAACAAAATAATTCATCTTAAAATAAGAAAGAGATGTTTACTCCCTAGACTCACTCAAAGATATACTATACAGAACCATTTTTGATAAATCAGGATGGTCCAAGTCAAGAATGGAAAACACTGGGTTTGGCAAAACTAATTATCAGAGGAAAAATCAATTTCAAGGGGAATTGCAGGAGCTCTCAAATACATGTAGCTCCACATTTCATATTAAAAACCTCAAAATCTCAGTTGTATTATATCTACTATTCGTACCAGTGCAAAATCAAGCACAAATCCAAAACCAGAACAAAGACCTCTATTGTCCCTGAATTAACCTGTAAGAGGTACTGGAGACCCACAGGACATTATAAACAGACCAAAAAGGTGGAGTGCATTTCCAGTAGCTAGTCTGGGCTAGTAAGGCTTATTTTCTTTTTTTTTTTTTTTTTTTTTTTTTTTTTTTTTTTTTTTATACTATTGCCAGTCTACAGAAAGGTGCTTTCTGTTCCTGAGGATTAGTTAAATCAGCCACAACAGAAGTCAGACCAACTTTTTAAACTTTGGCGTGAATCTTTTTAAACATCTAATGCTATCTGGTTTGGCTGTATTGTTCTGATCTGTGGGGAAGGACCTTCCTGCATTACAATATAAATTCATTGTATAGAGATACACAGGGAACACAGAATACACATGAAACATCAGAAAGTGCATCAGAGGGATCTTTTCCCAGGTTTTCTTGGTAGGATAGAGCTTAGCTCTTCTCTCAACAGACTGTGCCCTTCAAGTTTGCTCATTGCTGACTGGATGAAGGGGGCAGTTTAAGGCTGAAAGGAAAAATATGGAGATTTTGGGGTAATCCTGCGACGGGATTTGCCAGGGTGACAGCCACTCCCCCATCACACGATGCAGCTGGCCTTATCCCTACCCAGCCCTCCAAGGACAAATGGCTGGTGAGTCAGGTGCTGGTTAGATCATCACCAACACCTACAGTTTCGAAAGGAGAGATCAAAAGGAGATTGCAGTTGTAGGTGGAGACGCAGAAAACACAAGGCCACCTTCAACTACCTCTTACTCTCTGCTATCAGCTAGTCTGTATCTGAGTTTCTTATCCCACCAACTCGCTCAACCACAGACAGGCGGGTCACTAATTCTCCAGTTAAGCTCTTACCCCGTATAGAGCTCATTACAAAAAATAAAGCTGCTCTAACGACCAACGAGCAGCTACCACCTTCCTTGCTCCTGACCACGGCATTTCTCCCTGTGCAGGAGGAATAGGAGCCTTCATCCCACTGTGCCTTTGAAGACCCATGGGCACACACTGGGCATGGAGGCAAGCACTCCATTCTTTCAGTCTTCCTTTTCCTTCCACTTCAGTAGAATCTAAATTTCTTCCTTAGAACTTACATCCTTCTAACTCAGTAGCCATCCTTGCTTGGACATTTAAAACCTCCTGGTTAATAGTTCTTCTACTTGACAAATCTACAGAGCCCCTTAGCCACCTCTCTCAGCTGTTTGGACCTCCCTCATATTGCCATCACAGATTTCCACCTGGATCTGCCAGGCAAGTTTACTACTCCCTATTCAGCATTCCCTAATTACTTGCAAACTTTACTTTTCTTGGTTAACCAAGGGAAATTCTTTGTATACCTCTTACTTTTCCCAAAGTGCATCGCTGTCAAAGCTCGGGTCCAGTTCTTCCTGGCGATGGTGGGAGTTGTAGTCCTCTGAAAACTGAGACCATGCTGGACTTGTGCCCCTCCTAAAGCAGTAGAACAGTTCTCCCCTGTCAACAAAAAAGGACATTAAACTTTACCTTTGCACTGAATGGATCCACATATTTTTCAGTCAAAGATACCACATGGGATACAGCTCACAGATTCAGTTCAAACAAGGAAAGCTAGAGTAAACATGTATTTGTTAATAATGGTATGAGAAATCTAAGCACGCTATATAATTAATACTATTGCAAAACATTACTTGGAGGAGTAGAAGCAGCAGGGAAGCTGAATGTTACATCTAAAGCACCAAGAGAGCATCCGTGGTAGGTGGTTTGGTGGGAAAGGTTAGCCAAGGAGAAAGCTCACTAGAAGAAAGAGGTGTTTGATTTGAACAAGGCTGGATATGATGGAGGCTGGGGCAGAACTCAGCCAAGAGGAAGGTAAAATCATCAGCATATCCAATAAGATTTGCAATTTAACAGTTACAGCTCTAATTAAGACCCGCAGCCATGGGAAACCTGAGGCCACCTCTTAAGAACAAAACCCCAGATATTTAATATGCCACAATGGAGGGTAACTGGATTATAATTTCCAACAGTAAGGCAGCAATTTCTCACGATATTAAAGCCAAATAAAGTTAGTGCCAGCATTTACCTCTAATTGGTTTGATATTATTGGGGATGTGCTCCTAAATTGCTTTGGGTTGTTGACCTGGGCCCTTGGAGTTTTTTGAGTTACATCGCAGATGACAGGTGAGATGAACAGTACCTGGAAGGCCCTCTTTCAGGGATGCTGGTGGGATGGAAGAGAAATACACCACAGCCCCCTCAGATACAACCCTGTTTAACAGCACAGCCTGCACAGGCTGCTATTACACTATTTTCTTGACACAAGCACCTTAAAGTTTGTTGTTACCTTTCCAAAGGAACAAGATGCCAAAAAGCAACCAAACAGCTCCATACGCCAGTATGTTCAAGAGACGTGGCTTAGAGTACAAGACAGATGGAATAGCACAGCACCATGAGCCTTGGCTTTTCACCATTTTTGCATTATATTCGACTGCATTCTTCCAGTCTCCTCGATAACTGTGCCGTCTGTGAGCTGCAACAGAAGTGAGCCTGGCCCCAGCACTTGAGACAAATGATTCTTTGTAGCTTGTTGCAGTGATATTAAGGCTGGAACAAATTCCATTAACTATCAATAAATCAGAGGCAAAAATACAAGTAATGAGCTATTTCCTATTTAGAAAACAAAGATATTGGATGTTAGCTCTTGAATATAAGTAGTGATAGAAGAGGTGAGCTAAAGAAAATGCCCGGGGGAACACTTACGGACCTTAACCAGAAAGTTCCATGCAGCAAACGTACGCACTGGGCCTGTTTCTCCTTTGCATGACACGTTTTCACAGATGCAGCCCTGACTTCCCCAGCTCAGAGAAGAGTGCCCAGGAAGGGAAGCACCAGGGCAGGTCACGCACAGGGAGAGAGGAGCTCCACGGCAGCACACGTGGAAAGCCGGCGGAGAGGGAACGATGCCAAAGGCCATCCAGCTCTCAGAGCAAATCATTCATTTCTTCATTTCCCTCCCTGTCAGAGTGGTAAAGGGCACTTGTGACTAGGTTTTGGACCCGAGACGGTAACTTTTCCCAACAGTTTTGCAAAGCCAATTTAAATACTATTGACGCAGCCTCCCATCTCCAGCTCAGCTTCACAGCTAAGCAGAGGAGCTGGGGTTTTGAAAGCTTTCTTGAGGGTAAAGCCTGCACTAGTACAATTTCACTGCTGTTGAGTTAGTCTACATTAATGGCATTTAAATTTTGCCAAGGGTCTTTAATAAGAATTCAAATACAACTGTTGGAGTTTTTAAATATATATTTCAAAAATTGGAGCCATCCAAACTATGCAGGGCAGCACATCTTCCGTGTTTATTTTTATTCTTCATCTAGACTCCACATCAGCTGTTCTCATCATTTGGTAGCATGAAGTACTGGAAGCCTACCAATACAGATATATAAAGCTGCTTTTTTTGGTTCCCATTGGTAGAAGGACAGATTCTTTTCCTCTTTGAGTCACTACAAAGTCACTGTGCAGGCTAATTCTAGACAAATGTGAACACACGGTATCTGAACAACGGATGTGAGGCTGCGTTTGAAGGGAGCATGCTAAAAAGGGGGTCTTCAGTAGGAGAGAGTGCTGGCAACCACTTGGAGAAAGGATTCTGTTACTGCCACGGTATTTTGGGCTCCAGACTGCAATGTTTAGAATGTGTTTGGCTCAGACGATTATGGGAGCAGCCCCTCCACCATGGCAACTAACATATGGCTTTGCATTGTTGCTAATAATCACACAAGAGAAAGAAAAAGAAGTAAAAAGGAGGATGTCCTTGCATACACAGACTGTGAAAGTCTATGACTGCATTCTCCAAGGCTGTAACCAGAAGTTATAAATCGCTATATTGCCTATTTTCACTTCTCATCTAATTGAAAAAACCAGCATATTCAGTTTCTGCAGACAGCCTGTTTATTTTGCTGAACTACCTAGAGCTCAAGGATGCTGTTTAGCACTCGCTGGGTACAAGCACAACAAAGGGCCAGGGGAAATTGTCTCCTGATACAATTATTTTTGTCAGGTACGGATGAGTATCTTTTTTGCAAGGCCACAGCACCCCCTTTCCGAATTAATGGACCTTTTGCCACAAAGGCAGCAGAAATATAAGTCACACTTACTCACAAACTGCCAAGAGGTTGCAGAATTTTACACGGTTAGCAGCACAGTCCTTAGGCTGCTGTTTGGCTTCCAGACACATCGCTCTCAGCGATTTATAAGGGACCGATGCACTTGATCAGTAGTTGACCCGATCCTCAGCACTGGGCACCAAGCTGGTCACGGGAGGTAGGACAGGCTGTGCACAGGTGCAGCCCACGGAGGACTTTTCAGACATACTTCAGGTGAAGGTATCCTGTCCCCTTGCAGCGAGGCTCAACCTCACAGGATAGAGACCAGGAGATGCTGGTGCACAGGTCTGTCTGAACTTATCCCCATCCACCCTATGTGCTTTGGGAAACAAGAAACCCTCTGAAACTAAAGACATCGTGCTCCAACCTCTCCTTTACATACCCAAATACACCTGCTCCGCTGCCCCTGCAGCAACGTGTGTCAATGCCAGACCCCTGCAACGGGGTCCAGTACAGACTGCGAGACCCGAATACACTGCGCCAGGAGAGACCATAATCACCATCACCAGAGCACAGCAACAGATGGGAAGGAGAGTGGTGTTGTCTTCATTTCACACAGAGTGGGCTGAGATACAGAAACACGTAGGGCATTCTGTCTTTGAGTAAAGACTGGGGATTATACACAGAAATAGCTGCTGATCTCAAAATTCTAGGAAGCACTGATTACATTGTGCCAAAGGAATAAAGGAATTTTTTAAAAGAGTCACACGAGGTGTATTATGAATTTTTCTTTCTTACTTTCTGTTCTCTTACTTGGAAGGCTTCTGTTACCCAGCTGGAGATAACAAGAGGTGGCCGAGGGCACATCATGGGCCATGGACTGCGAAGGGTGAGCAGCCCAATGACCTGCACAGAAACAATCCTGACTTGAAGATTCTTTATCCAATCTTCTCTCATAATGATAAACAAACCTGAAAAAACAGTAGGATCAATTCACTAACCAAAGGGCGAAAGCGGTAATGATAAACTCAATTCCAGTATGAATTACCTTGTGCAGTATAGATTTAGTATACAGGTATTAATTTGAATTTTGGATAGCTTATCTGAATTTCATCTCCAAACCTTTTTGATGGTTGCTAATCTTTGTTACTAAAAATCATCGGATTGCTTATGTAGGTGTCATGCATACAGTAAGAAAAAGAAAAGACGGTAAAGTACTAGAAGATACTAAAGTACTTAATTTCCAAATCCCTCCAGTGATTCAGGTTTTACAAACCTGAAAATTAGTTTTATTTATGAAAAATAGAAATTAATGTATAAATTGAAGGCAATAATCAAACCCATACAATTCTTAGATGATGTGCTGTTCATCTTCCATTTCCTTTAGCTTTATCTTCCCAATTTGCCATTTCTAGTGTCCAATTATTCGCATTCATATCAACAGCAGATTTATGCAGGTAAAATTTGCACACATAAAATCAGTAACCTTATGATGAGTTACATTTGTATTGACGGCACTGACAGTCATGAGCTCCTAATCCGATTATTTTTAGCTACTTTGCAGGCTGCGGTAAAGCAGCGAGCCCAGCCGTGCAATGGACACGCCATTTTTAAGGTAACTAAAGTCAGGGTGTCTTCCCCCTTTGGGGGAGTGCCGTACCTCTGCACGGAAAGCGGCTCCGCCAGTACCAGCGGTGTGAGAGCGGGGCCACGGCAGTGCCTGCTCCGGCGGGGAGAGCTTATCTGTGCTGTGCCTACGGCTGTGGGGCTGGGAGGCGTGGGACTATGGGGTTGCAGGGCGGGTGGCTCCAGCACCACCGCTTGCTCCGCTGCGGGCACAGGTGCTCCTTACAACCGCAGGATGGACAGCAAACCAAGAGTCAGGTCATCTGCTGCACTGGCTTATGCTAGCTCCCACAGGTGTGTGGCTGAATGAATATTTGATATTGTCCAGGACATACAGAGGGGTTTGCATATATGTTTCTGTGCTAAGCTGGCCCTCTGTGCACAGCTGGGGGAATGCAGCGGGCGCATGGACTTTCATTAGCTCTCTGCTCACACCAGCATTTGGCTGAGAAGACCGCGTTTGCAAAGAAACCCAGTTTATCGATCAGTGAGGTCATAGGAGATTCACCTATGTCTGTGGAATAGAAAGGGTGCGGGGAGGACAGAGGAGGGTATGGGAGGACAGGGACAGCCCAGGGCTGGCGGGAGGGCTGTGAGTGTTAAAAAAGCAGCACCCGTGCCCAGTGTAGGGCCA